>JABXJD010000235.1:335000-447500 GCA_013375575.1 Percina caprodes | reverse complement strand
AGACCGCAGCCTGCGGGGCGCCAGTCAGTAAAGCTTCCACCCTCCGTAATGCTCTTTAGAAAGCAGGCAGGCGCAGACCTGGCAGGAGGCATCGGGGGGGAATGCCAGGCAGATCCAGGGTGTTATCAGGGGTCCCGACGGTCTGCCCAGCTGCTATCCCCATCCCCGACAACCTGACAAGTCAATAAAGCATCCGCCTGCTGTAAGCTCTTTAGGCGGGTGCAGAGCTGGCAGGAGGCATCGGGGGTGAGAGCCAGGCCAGCGTGAGTGGCACCAAGGCAGTACTCGGAGCGGAGATCCGACAGCAGGATGTAGCCGGTCCGGCAGCTGGTACAGAGGTGAACACCGCTGGAAGCAGAGGTCATACTGCTAGCTTGAAGAAAAATAGGAAAATGAACAACGGGTCCGCTCATATTATATAGTGCATTGGCAGACGTAGTTGGGACCCTTGCTGGACGCAAGGACGGGAAAGAAAATCTTCACAACTGCGCATGTGCAAAGGGATGAACCAAAAAGTGTCCACTCAAAGCCTAAAGAAATAGAACGTTAGTGATATGAGGTAATGTAGCCTATAGGCTGCATAACAGACTGGGAAGAAAAATTATAATAATAAGTTATCTGAAAATTAAAATTTCGGGGCTTCAATATCAGCTCTCGATACTTAATACTCTGCAAAGTAAAGCCGCTTTTTCATCAACGGGATCATCGACACAAGGAAATGCCATGTTTTTAGAAAAAAAAGGTTTTATAGTCTGCCTAACCCTGTTTTTTATCCATGCAGATGAATGAAGAAATGAAAGTGCTGAGTCAGAGGGAGGAGACTCAGAGAAACTCAGGTTTGTTGACGAAAACCTGCTCCCGACCAGGATAGGTTCACAGGCTCAGTTACTATAGCAACTGTTTCTGAGATGAAGTTACCTCCCTTTCTAAAATATAAAACCCAAAGTTTCCCTCATCTCAGGGTTAACGAACTCAGAGTTTTCACTAAACCTGCTTTCTGAAATGGGGCCCTGGCCTCTGCTGCTGTGGTTAGGTAAACACAACATATTAGTTTGAAATCCAGCAGGAACACATCCCCGTACTAGCTGCTGTATTATTATTATTATTCGTAATAATAAGTATAACTTAGTGGGTATTTTAGCCTAAACGAGTAATTTTAGTCATCAATATGACTACAAATCTTACCGTTCCCAGTCCGACGCGGTGGTGAAATCGGTGATCTCAAACACCTCTGACTCGGGCTGCAAGAGAAAGAAACAGGTTAATATTAAACATATATTCGGTTCTGCTATTATGAGATGCACGTTTAGACAAGAAGGCTGACATCCTACTCCAAATTACTTGGCTAAAGAGACTCACATCACTGTCGGCAGCCATGTCGACGTCTTGTTGTTGTTGTGGTTCGTCTCCTTCTTCCTTGTCCACTTCCTGCAGCTTTTTTTCCGGCAGCATAGCAAGCCTACAGAAACAGCGCCATGTATTAAAGGAGCCATGGGCTTAGCGGCCAACGGTGGAATTGCAACGAGTTTTCCCTTAGACTTTGCATGGCGAAAGAAAAGTCTGTATTTCAGCGGATAATCAACTTACATGTTTGAACACTTTAAGGGTACTTGTTTAAACCGTCATATTTTAGAATTTTTAACATGCACTAATAGCCGAATCCAGAATTATTTAAAGTGGACATGATGAACTCAGCTAACCTTCCTGGAAAGTTGTTTTTGTTGAACTTTTGAAGAACCTTTAAAAATTCCCTAACGGTTCTCTTAAGTAGGGTGACCATATTTTGATTTCCAAAAAAGACGACATTCGGACCGGCCTTAAAACACAAAGTCAGACAGGCTTCACTGAGTTTTATGAACATGCTTTATTATGCCTCAGTGGTATAAAAATAGCTTATGTAATAAAATAAAATATGTAACAAAAGAATAGCTTTTTTCAAATAAATAAATTTGAAATAATGTTCTAAATATGACCTATTCTGTATCAGCTTCAAAATCCAGCTTCAATTAAATATCTCTTAAAACCTTTTCAATTTAATAAGATAAGGTTTTTTGGTGTCCTTGTGAGCTTTGAGATCTCCAGCACCTTTACTAGACACTGAAACATATGTGCCAGCTTAGATGGTTAAAACATTACATAACATGGTGTGACCATTACATCTGTGTATTTTTGGTTCAGATATTGAATCGAGGAGAGCTACACGCTTCGACTCCGCTGTCTGATCTGCTGCCTCTCGGGAATTATGCCACGCAACAAAGTACCGTAGTATTGTGTGCAAAGCGCCAGTCAATTTAAGTAGGCTACATGCTTTAGTCATCCTACCCTTAAGGTTATTTTTTTCACCTTCAGCTAACCTCTGAACGTTTCCTAAAGGTTCTGTAAATGTTAGTTTTGTAGAACCTTGAAATAACCTCCAGGGAATGTTCCCTAAAAGTTCCCTAAAAGTTCTTACCTTAACACTTTTCTGACTGCATCAATACAGTGTGTTGCTATAACCTTTAAAGAGAATGATGTTGTCACTCCTCGATTCAATATCTGAACCAAAAATGCACAGATGTAATGGTCACATAACAAAAATAAGATGTTTTAACCATCTAAGCATGATCCATCCATCCATCCATCTTTGTCCGCTTATCCCGTATTGTGTCGGGAGAGCAGCAGCTCCAGCAAGGAACCTCAAACTTCCCTTTCCCTGAGCCACATTAACCAACACCGACTGGGGGATCCCAAAGTGTTCCCAGGCCAGGTTGGAGATATAATCCCTCCACCTAGTCCTGGGTGTTCCCCGAGGCCTCCTCCCAGCTGGAACACCTCCATAGGGAGGCGCCCAGGAGGCATCCTTACCTTATAGTCTAGTAGCCAACTAGGTGAACCCGGAAATGTTGAGTACACCAATCATTACACACTTACAAGGCTAACCATCTTGGTTAGCCTTGCGTCTGGTGGGCTGACTCGGGTGGCCCAGACTCATTTGTAATTCTTGCATGGAATTACTGGGTACTGGGTCCTTGTTGGATCTTGCGACTTGCCCACCAACATGGGCAGCCATTTGGGCGTTGCCCTAGCGACTTGCGGGGCCTGTCTTGTATGACATGTATAAAGTGTATATTTGCACATAGTTCCTTGATCACACATGGTGATGGGCTTAGGTGATGTCATCTCATTGGGTGTCTTAAAGAGCTACCCCATTATATGTATCGTACAGTTGCAGGATCCAAGTTATTACAAATACCTGCCTGGCTTTTTCCTCCAGAAATGCATAACATTGAGCCAAACAAAGATTCATCATTTATCCAAAAGCATTGGATATTTAAAAGTGTCAGGAGGGGATTCAGCTTCACTACACCCTGAAAACAATTCAACATTCACAAGAGCACTCATGATTGTGAAATGTAAGATTGTGTTTACCATAAAAATAACCTATGATTATGCCTGAAAGTAATCGGAATTTGCCTAAATAAATCACAATATGTACTAAAATTAGCTCTTTGAAATCTGAAAATGCCAGAAATTAAATCAGCATCCTCTAAAACCTCTAAAACCACTCACATATTGTAGAAATTGGCCATACAGTGCAAAATATGTGGTCAAACTGGACGATTAAGCTAATAATGCTAATTATGCTAATTATGCAAATTGCTCAACAAATGAAAATTAGCATCTGTCATTTTCTGTATGCTGGGGACCCATACTTCACATTTCTGCAATAAAACTTTGGTGTACTCAACATTTCCGGGTTCACAATGGGGCTCTATGGGCTGGCTACTAGACTATTAGTCAACATCATCCCATCCTTACTGTACACCGCTTGGATGGTTCCGTGCTTTCCCCTCCTGAGATGGCGAACAGTTTTCCAGAAGCAACTTGGTCCCAACAGAAAGTCCTTCTCCATGTCTTCTACGAACTTCTCCCACACCCGCTGCTTTGCCTCTTTCACGGCAGAGGCAGCAGCCCTTTGGGCCCTTTGGTACCTTGTAACTGCCTCTGGATCGGCCCGGGATAGCATATCCCGGAAAGACTCCTTCTTCAGTCGGACGGCTTCCATGACCACCGGTGTCCACCAGGGTCTTTGAGGGTTACCGCCCCCTTGAGGCACTTAAGACCCTAAGACCACAGCTCTCCACCACAGCTTTAGCAATAGAAAGACGTCCAAAATGTAACCCACACGAGTTATATATGACACAACTCTCATAATCAGGTCATAGTCCAGTCTTCACTGCAGCAGTTGCTCCAGCCTCAGACACATCATCATTCATATTCTCTGTTACATTTTGTCTACATTTTCTACATTTTTCTCACCTCATTGCATTGTGCAGTTACTTTGAAGGACTTATACCATCTTTGGGCACTTTCTATCTTTTGGCATGTTACATCACGGTGTAGTTTGAATAGGATATATATTATACAGAATAGGTCATATTTAGAACATTATATCATATTTATTTATTTGAAAAGAGACATTATTTTGTTACATATTTTATTTTATTACATAAGTTATTTTTATGCCATTGAGCCATAATAAAGCATGTTCATTAACCTCTGAGAAGCCTGTCTGAATTTGTGTTTTGAGGCCGGCCGATTGGCCTCTTTTTGGAAATCAAAATATGGTCACCCTAAACTAGCCAAGTTTTCCAAATTTACATCTTGAGAGAATTTTGTTGCAAAAACACTCACCAACTTAGTCTTTTCAACCTGTATGTTTCTCCAGTTAAGTGTTGTCGGCGGCCCCACTTTACTGCCCTGCTCTGTGCCGGGGTAGCTGTTGGTCACTTGAGACATCCTCCGTTGCGCTGGTACCCACAACCGTGCATCCATGTACCTGCCTGGCACTGTCCATGCCCCGGCTCGGGGACTCCTTGGTGACTCGAGGCGCAGGCTTGTTTCCTGCAGTCTTCTCGTCCAGGCGTTGGTGTAAACCGGCTGTAACTGAATGGAGAGCCTTGCCAATATCTGTTTGCGCAAACATAACCTGTTTCATGGTTGATACATCCATGCTTAGACGTCCAATTTTCCTTAGCAGGCAAGAAACATTGATACTGTTGAATGTCACAGGTGGAAGATCATCCAAATGGTGAGACACAAACCAAGGAAGGTTTTTACCAGCTGTGTACTTTCAGACAGCTCTTAACGTTGTTAGTGTCTTTTTGTTGTCCTTGGTGCGAAATCCATTGTTGAGTGGTATTTGGGCAGAGCTCAAACAAAACTTTCTTGGAGCTCTTAATCCACTCTGAACCAAAGGGGTTGACAGTCAACATAACAAAATCATCCTGACTTAGACTTCTCATTTTAACAACAAGAAAGTTCAACAGTTCATCTTCCACCACAGTTTGACCATCTACTGTGGTGTAAATCTCCAGTTTTATTTGAGATTTACTCAAAGCAGCCACGTCTTTACTCACTGCCTGTGCCATCTTTTAATTTACATACCATTATGCACTTTCTGCCCAATTAAAGCTCAAGGTACATACTGTATCTTCACATGTTCTGAGAGTGCTCTCCTGTTTGTCAGTTCTGGAACAATATTGCATTAAAAATGTCTGCAAATTAATGTTACTGTACCCATTACTGTAAGTGTTTTGATTCTGAACGACCTGTCAGTCTTCCAGCTCTCTAAAGCTCAGCTAAGCTGACATCCATCATGGACACCTCTCACCCCTTCTTCAGCAGCACACTGATACACCCCCGGTGTAAGAAGGAGAGGTACCATAGGTCATTAATCACACCTGCACCACCTGATGGCTCTATGTGTAGCTGTACATATCTGTAAATAGATTTATGTACATCTGTATATATTTATATTTTTCCATTCTGAGTACTTTTGTAATATTATTTATATTATGGTCACATTTGATTTGTATCATGGTTACTGACTTTTGCTATATTATTTAATTATATATTAAACTATTCAATTTAATTTCACGCCACATATTTACTTGCATTGCAATATTTTTCGTACTATAGCCACCTCACTTTACTTTACTTTAAAATACTTGTTATATAATGCCACTTTACATTAATTCAGTACTTTTTGCACATTAATTGTTGTTTGCCTCTTTGTTGGTTTGCTTTTCATTGTGGAAAAACTGCTGCTGTTACAAGGGAATTTCCCCATGGTGGGATGAATAAAGTATTATCTAATCTAATTTGGGCACTTGGTGCAGCATTGTTGAGTCTTTAAAGCCCATGCTGTGAGTTTGTGCTGCACACTTTTCTATTGTTTGCGTATGTGACAGGTCCCTTGTCTTGTGGCCTGTGTCTCTGTGTGTGTCTGTTTGTGTGTGTCTGTTTCTGCATGTGTTTTGTCTCCCTCCTTCCCATGCTTCCTCTCTGTGTTTCTGTGGCCCTGGGACACGTTCCTATGTCCCGGTGTGTTGTTTGTAACTGTTTGTGAATGTTATGTTTTCTGAATATAAAAACAAAAAAAACTATGGACAGCGGGAGTTACCAGGGAAGAAGTCCTGGATGCTATTTGCACACTTCAAAGTGGGAAAGCACCAGTGCCGGATGGCTATGGGCCAGAATACTATAACAAATTAGCAGAGTGGTGGTAGGCCCTCTGACCAATATGTTTTTGAACTCCTTCCCTCCCTCTCTAAATTTAGCCTATATCTCTTTATTCCTGAAGAAAAATAAACCACCAGATGAGTGCGGTTCTTATAGACCTGTCAGCCTTATAAATGTGGACAGCCAGATTCTTTCTAAAGTGCTGGCCAGACGGTTGGAGAATCATTTGCCTTCACTTACAAATGACGATCAGAAAGGCTTTATTTAGGGAAAGTTCTCGTAGTCTAATGTGAGGAAACTTCTTAATGTGGTGTAGTACTCCTCGGAGATGCGGCACCGACCACTAGCTTTATCGTTGGGCGTTGGCTATAGTGGAGTGGAGGTTCATGTGGGATGTCCTGAGAAGGTTTGGGTTAGGAGAGGAGTTTATAAATTGGATAAAACATATTTATCATTCACCAGAGGCCTGTGTCATGACCAATGGCATGCATTCTTCTCCCTTCTCGCTCGGTAGAGGGATAAGACAGGGTTGCCTGCTCTCCCCCCTCCTTTTTGCCCTTACTTTAGATTAGATATTAGGAATAGTAAGGAAATACACTGCATTACTTTAGACAAGACCACTCACAAGATAGCGTTACGTGTAGTTGACGTTTTATTTTTTCTTTCCAAACCTGATACATCGGTCCCAGCTACTATGTTAATTATCAACTCATTCTGGCTATAAAGTAAATTACACAAAATCTGAGGCCATGCCTGTGGGGAATTAGCACATGCTCAGATACAAATTTTCCATTCAGATGGGCCACTTCAGGCTTTGTTTATCTTGGTATTAAAGTGTCACCTAATGTTGAGGACCTTAATTTTGTGCCTACAATTAGAACAGTTAAGAATGATCTTGAGAGATAGCATGACCTTCCCCTCTTCTGGATGGGCAAAATTAGTCTCAAAAGATGAACATACTCCCCAGGTTGCTTTACCCTGTGCAGATGTTACCATTGTGGTTACCAAAGACAATTATTTTGGATCTAGAAAGGGCCTTCTCACAATTTATTTGGCACAATAAAAGACCCAGAATCAGACTTAAGACTTTACAACTGTCAGTGGAGCAAGGGGGCTTTGCCCTACCCCATCACGGATATTAAAACTGGGCCTGCCACACCCGAATAGTCTGGAACTTTCCAGTCTCATTTAAAATCTGAAGCGGGTATTGATAAATGGTTCTCATCTCCCTACTGTATACTGAGCAAAGGTTGCCAGAGATTAAGCGTGACCCTATTATTTACAACACTATCAGAGTCTGGCGAGACTTCGCAAAATATTCTGGGGAAAACGCTTCATCCTTTGCATTAACACCTGTGACTAGGAATGATGAGTTCGCCCCAGGAATTAATAATAGTGTGTTTGATAAATTGGCATGAGGAAGGCATCAGGCTTATTTGGGATGTATGCCAAGGTAATACACTGATGTGCTTTCAACAACTTCAACGAAAATACAACATTACATCTGAACACTTTTACGGGTATCTTCAACTCCGTAGCTTTATTCTGTCAAAGGTGAAACATCTCCACACAGGCACTACCTCTCTCGGTGATATAAATTCATTTATACTGAATCCTTAAGACACAAGACGTTTTCTCTCTCATTCCTATTTGCTGCTCTACTTCTATAAAAACTATAAAGAAGTGGGAACGTGGTCTTGGTGGGCAATTTATCGAAGATGACTGGCATGGAGCAATAGTCTCTGCCAAAACCACATTTGTTTGCAACCAAATGAGACCCAATATAAGATACTCCATTGATCCCACATAACACCATTCACTCTTAACAAAATGGATAACTGGACCTCTTCTCTTTGCATCAAGTGTAAAGTGTCTGTTGGGACATCCATTCACTGCTTCTGCAAGTGTCGTTTGATGTAAGGTTTTGGAGCAATATAGCCCAGGAACTGAGTAAAACATTTTTAACTCAAAGTTACAAAGGATTCTGGCCTATTCATATTAAGCTTCCCTTCAAAGACATTATCTTTGGGCAGAATAGATTTTAAACTTTGTGACAAACTTTTGTTTCTGGGTAGGAGATGTATTATAAAGCAGTGGGTGAGTGACAAACCTCCGACTGTGGTACCAAGAAACATATAAAGTTTTACCCTTGGAAAGACTTTTGCCAGTTTCTAGATCTCACCTTCTCTGCTTTCACTTTGATCTTATCTGACTGTCTACTTGTATATGTATTTTTGTTGTACTGATGGTTTAATTTGATTTATTTAATCAATCAACATTTTCAATCAATGTTTTTGTTTATCTGTTTTTATTTCATTTACTTATTTATTTTTATTGATGTCCTCCACCCTGTTATTGTCTTTTGTAATTGTAAAATTAATATTTTAATCCCACTATACATGGATGAGACAATGCACAGTGTGTGTATGAGGTGACTGATATACTGTATATACACAGTACAGGCCAAAGGTTTGGAAACACCCTCTCATTCAATGCGTTTTCTTTATTTCCATGACTATTTCCATTGTAGATTATTACTGAAGGCATCAAAACTATGAATGAACACATGTGGTATTATGTACTTAACAAAAAAGTGTGAAATAACTGAAAACATGTCTTATATTCTAGTTTCTTCAAAGTAGCCACCCTTTGCTTTTTTGATAATACTGCAAACCCTTGGTGTTCTCTCAATGAGCTTCATGAGGTAGTCACCTGAAATGGTTTTCACTTCACAGGTGTGCCTTGTCAGGGTTAATTAGTGGAATTTCTTGCCTTATTAATGGGGTTGGGACCATGAGTTGTGCAGAAATCAGGTTGATACACAGCCGACGGCCCTATTGGACAACTGTTAGAATTCATATTATGGCAAGAACCTGTCAGCTAAGTAAAGAGAAACAAGTGGCCATCATTAATCAAATATAAATTAGTAATTAGTAAAAATCAGCTTGTGTGTTGTTGTTTTTTTAAATGTAAAAAACATGTAATAAACATTTGAAGATTAAGCCCTGTTTTGACTTCCTGTTTGTACATCTGTATATAAAATACTTCAAAATCACTCTGGAAGTAGAAGGTTTTTATTCTTGTGTTTTAAACTTGTTGGGTGATTATTGATTACATTAATGACAGATTATGCCTTTAAGAAGCATTTTTTTGGGGTATTACAGACCTATATTATACTAGAGATGTTTTATAGTGATTTATTATTTATAGTGTTGTAGTATAACAATGGCTTTCAGTTGCCATCCTCCCACTCCAAATGTAAAACTGACATTTACAAATATGCAATAATGCAATAACAGTGAAACAAGTACTTGGGTATGTGTTTTTAATTATATTTACCATTCATACCAATATTACAATCGCTGCTGTCAGTCCAATACATGACAGTGTTTGGAACCATACAGTGTTAAGGTTTCAGTTTTTATCTTGTTTCTGTATCCGGTTTTATGTTTCCTCCCTGGTCTTGTGTGGTGGTTTCTGTCTTCTGTTCCCCTGTGAGTGTCTGTATGTTCCGTTTCCTGTTTTATTTTGAAGTCTGGTCTTTGTCTCGTCTTGTCTCTAGTTTTATTTCTTGTCGAAAGTCTTGTTGAATGTCTGATTGTATCACTTGTTCCTCATTACCTCTTGTATTTAACCTCTGTGTTCCCTTTGTCCCTTGTCAGATCGTTTTGTTGCCTCATGTGTGTAGTTGGTGTGTTCCTGACAGTGGGCTTTTCTTCCTCCTTGTGATCTGTTTTTTTCCCCATCGTAAGTTTTTCCCAGTTCTGTATCCTGTTTTTGTCTTTTGGATTTGGCTTTTTCATTTTTCTCCCTGTGCTTTCCTTGGACTGTTGAGAGAATAAAACCTTGTTTAACTGCTCCCGCCTGCCTCCCTCATCTCTGCTTTTGGGTCCTTATTCCGCTACAACATAACAATACAGGCTTTCATGAACAATGTGACCACCCCCACTAACTAACGAGTGTTGCAACTCTTCTCTCTCTATGGTACCGTAACTCCTCCCTTTAACAGGAGCCAGAAAATATAAAATGGCTTAGATCTGAGCTAAAAGATTATTTGGCAATCAATTGGTCCTCAGTGTCGTTCATTTAGCAAGAGAAATAGAAAGTAAAATCAAACACGCTGAAACAGAGATTAAACAAATATCACCGGATGGCTTGATAAACCTGACTCTTTAAAATATCAATATAATCTATCTTAGAAGGTTGAATTCAATCTATTCAGGGCAAGACAATATATTGAATTGGGAGATATAAAACAGAGGAAATCAGCTTCCACTATTTCTGCAGTTTGATCCAATTCTGGAGATGTTTTTACACCAACTGTAAATACACAATTTTAAAGAATTTGACACTGATCTCTATGGGCCAGCTAATTGGCTTGGATCAATGTCTGTCTACTTGGGATCATTGACTCTTTCTACAAAATGTAAAGGCTATAGAGGCAGTGTGTAAAATCCTTCTTCTCACCTACAAAGCTCTTCATGGTCAGGCACCATCTCATCTTAAAGAGCTCATAGTACCTTACTACCCCACCAGAGCACTGCGCTCCCAGAATGCAGGGTTACTTGTGGTTCCTAGTGTCTCTAAAAGTAGAATAGGAGCCTGAGCGTTCAGCTATCAGGCTCCTCTCCTGTGGAACCAGGTTCCAGTTTGGGTTCAGGAGGCAGACACCGTCTTCACATTTAAGAGTAGGTTTAGGAATGTCCTCTTTGATAAAGCTTATTGTTAGGGCTGGCTCAGGAGAGTCCTGAACCATCCCTTAGTTATGCTGCTATAGGCCTAGACTGCCAGGGTACTTCCCATGATGCATTGAGCACCTCTCTCCTCCTCCTTCTCTCCATCTGTTTGCAACCTCATCCCATTAATGTATGTTACTAACTCGACTTCTTCCCTTTCCCGGAGTCTTATGCTCTCTCGCCCCTCTCCTCTCTCCTCCTATCACTTCCTGCAGGTGTTTCTGGCTCTGGAGCTGTGGAGTCTGGATCTGCTGCCACCATGTTCCAGCTCGACACCCTCTGCTACGATTATTGTTACTAGTCCTATTGCTATTATTACTGTTATTATTATCATTAACATTACGATTATTATCATAAACATTACTATGAATATCTGTACCATTATTCGCTCTGTCTATGGCAACATTGCCGTTACTGTCTGTACCTCTGTGTGCATATGCGTAGGCTACTCCTCCCCCACCCCTCCACTCCTTCATCCCCTCCGTCCCTCTGGCTTTCTCTCCATGTCTCTCTCACTGTCTGTCTCTATCTATCTTTCTCTCTGTCTCTCTCTTTGTCTGTCTCTTTCTGTCACCCCCCACCGGCAGATGACCGCCCACCCTGAGCCATGTTTCTGCTCGAGGTTTCTGCCTCTTAAAGGACGTTTTTCCTTGCCTCTGTCGCCTAGTGCTTGCTCTTGGTGGGAACTGTTGGGTTTCTGTAAATAACATCACAGAGAACGGTCTAGACCTGCTCTTTAATAAAAAGCGCTATGAGATAACTGTTGTTATGATTTGGCGCTATATAAATAAAATTTAATTGAATTGAATTGTTTCCCACAGGTTGAGAATTTATTTGCGGTGTGTGTGGATGTGACGGCGCAGCGCGTAATGGATTGGTTTAGTAATAATGGGTTCAGTTATATACTAGTCAAACAAAGGTGAAAACAATGACTACATAACATTACCAGATAATTTAGAAAGAAATAACTATTTACATATTAAACAAATTAGACTGAAAGATGATATAGATAGAGATGAAAATATTACGAAAATATGCTGCATGTGACACAATTTCAGGGTAGTTATTAGTGCTGCACGATATGTGGAAAATATGATACATGCATTAACGTTGAATATCAAGATAATGATATAACTTGTAATAAATAAACAGATATTACAATGTAGCATACTCAGTTCTGCATTTCTGCTGCTTTCAGGATTTTGCTAAAATACAACAAATTTGTTAACTCGTTAAATTTTAAATAAATGAAAAAAAACTGTAACCATGATGTGCTTTGTCAATTAAATACATTTTTTTTGCCAGATGTTCAGCAGATAAACTACCTGTTATACTGTACCATGATCCATACAGAAAGTTACATTAATTAATCTCAACAATGTTTCCTCCTAACGCCTGTTAAATCATATAAGACTAGGGCTATCTAAATTGAATTATTGTTCATTTTGTTGGTTAGATTATTGTTTGTCTTTTGAAGTACAGTGGTGTGAAAAAGTGTTTGCCCCCTTCCTCATTTCCTGTTCCTTTGCATGTTTGTTTCGGAACATCAAACCAATTTAAACAATAGTCAAGGACAACACAAGTAAACACAAAATGCAATTTGTAAATGAAGGTGTTTATTATTAAAGGTGAAAAAAAATCCAAACCATCATGGCCCTGTGTGAAAAAGTGATTGCCCCCTAAACCTAATAACTGGTTGGGCCACCCTTAGCAGCAACAACTGCAACCAAGCGTTTGCGATAATGTGCAATGAGGCTTTTACAGCGTCCTGGAGGAATTTTGGCCCACTCATCTTTGCAGAATTGTCCTAATTCAGTTACATTAGAGGGTTTTCGAGCATAAACGGCCTTTTTAAGGTCATACCACAACATCTCAATAGGATTCAGGTCAGGACTTTGGCTAGGCCACTCCAAAGTCTTCATTTTGTTTTTCTTCAGCCATTCGGTGGTGGACTTGCTGGTGTGTTTAGGATCATTGTCCTGCTGCAGAACCCAAGTTCGTTTCAGCTTGAGTACACGACCAGATGGTCGGACATTCTCCTTCAGGATCTCTTGGTAGACAGCAGAATTCATAGTTCCTTTTATCACGGCAAGTCTTCCAGGTCCTGAAGCAGCAAAACAGCCCCAGACCATCACACTACCACCACCATATTTTACTGTTGGTATAATGTTCTTTTTATGAAATGCAGTGTTCCTTCTATGCCAGATATACTTGGACACACACCTTCCAAAGAGTTCCACTTTTGTCTTATCGGTCCACAGAATGTTGTCCCAAAAGTCTTGGGGATCATCAAGATGTGTTGTGGAGAAATTGAGACAAGCTTTGATGTTCTTTTTGCTCAGCAGTGGTTTTCTCCTTGGAACTCTGCCATGCAGGCCATTTTTGCCCAGTCTTTTCCTGATGGTGGAGGCATGAACGCTGACCTTAACTGAGGCAAGTGAGGCCTGCAGTTCTTTGGACGTTGTTGTGGGGTCTTTTGTGACCTCTTGGATGAGTCGTCGCTGCGCTCTTGGGGTAATTTTGGGCGGCCGGCCACTCCTGGGAAGGTTCACCACTGTTCCATGTCTTCGCCATTTGTGGATAATGGCTCTCACTGTGGTTCGCTGGCTTCCCAAAGCTTTGGAAATGGCTTTATAACCCTTTCCAGACTGATAGATCTCAATTACTTTCTTTCTCAATTGTTCCTGAATTTCTTTGGGTCTCGGCATGATGTGTAGCTTTTAAGGATCTTCTGGTGGACCTTACTGTGTCAAGCAGCTCCTATTTAAGTGATGCCTTGATTGTGAACAGGTGTGGCAATAATCAGGCCTGGGTGTGGCTAGAGAAATTGAACTCAGGTGTGGACAACCACAGTTATAGTATGTTTTAACAAGGGGGGCAATCACTTTTTCACACAGGGCCATGATGGTTTGGATTTTTTTTCACCTTCATTTACAAATTGCATTTTGTGTTTACTTGTGTTGTCCTTGACTATTGTTTAAATTGGTTTGATGTTCCGAAACACTTAAGTGTGACAAACATACAAAGGAACAGGAAATGAGGAAGGGGGCAAACACTTTTTCACACCACTGTATATTAATCCGTGATTTGGGGATCCTAAACACGTTCTGTACTATACATGTCCTGTTGCATTCATTTAGATCTCATCTGAGCAGATTTCTGTCATTCAAACAACTCTGAGTTGTAGCTTAACACTGTTACAGCCAATATAAGAAAAGTAAGAGTTTTATTCGTTAATGGATCCATGCATGAAGAACTGAATGCTCGGTTGGGATTGAGGGGATATTGTTCCAAGTCAGAAGTGTTAACTTTAACAGCTCAGTTCCCCGTAACAGCCTTCCAATCAGGTGCATTCTGTTCTTGCACCATTATTGCCTGTACAAAGCCTGTCTGTCAAACTGTATTGTGAGACAGCTTGCTAAAACTAGCTCTTTAGGTTGTATGTGTGTGTAAACTACAAGAGCTTTTGCAATGTAAACAATAATGGTCAAGATTTTAATAAAGGGCCCTCCACAGAACAGGGCCACAATACCCAACTTTGACCAAAGTTGATATTATAAAGCTTTAGTGCAGCAACTATTCTATATTAATGAATGTCCTTTACATCAAAGCCATTGCAAAATAAGTTGATACATGCTCGAGTGATGCGTTTTACGTCACCGATGAGAAAGGACAACAGTAGCTTTGAGCTTTGGCAACAAACAGGACACAAAATTACAAGATAATATCATTGTCTGAAGAGTTCATAATTTTTTTGTAATCCTCCATGTCCTCGGTTTGATGGGATAAACACTACCAATAACTGCGTGGGGGAGGGTTGTGGGTGGTGCACGATCGCCAAAGGCTTCCGTCATGTGGATGCTTCAACAGTGTTGTCATTATTTAGAATTCCTCATGGGGTCGACAGAAACTATGCACTATACCTTTAATCAAATTTACATAAACCAATAAACACAAACTAAACCTGGGGCTTTTGGGGCAGTTGCCACCATTGGTAATCCATCTCTGGATTTTTTTTGTCTTAATCACTATTTAACTATACCCTATGTTTCTTTCCATGTTAGTTGATAAAAGTACCAACAAGCTACAGGAGATCAGAACTCGCTTTCCTCCAGAATCTCCTCCATGGTTTCCCCGAGTGTCATATCTCCATCACTACTGGACAGGCTCTTCCTGGTGAGAAAGTCAAGCCCTGTTGTGTCACAGCCCTTCAACCCCTGACCTTTAACCTCTTCTAGTCCAAGCCCCACGTGTTGTCCATGAACAGCCACCTGAAGCAAGTGCGGATGTGTTGTGGAGGTGCCGCCCTCATCGTAGGAGTCACTCTGGGGAGAACACTGTGGGCGGCGTCCTCGAGTGCACTTCCACAGATGCTTGAGGGGTACACCCCGAAAACAGCTCCTGACCTGGAAGTGGTTGGTGAACAGGAAAAGCTGCCAGCGCTTCTTCAGCTCAGCTTGAACCTACATTTCAGGATAAATAAAAGTGTCAGTTATTCCATAACACAAAAGCCCTATTCGTACGGGACTAGTTTTACCTCTTGTAATTTGTAATAAATGCAGAGGTCATCTGTGATCTGAATGCCCTGTGAATTTGCCATGTCTATAATACAGTGGTGTGAAAAAGTGTTTGCCCCCTTCCTCATTTCCTGTTCCTTTGCATGTTTGTCACACTTAAGTGTTTCGGAACATCAAACCAATTTAAACAATAGTCAAGGACAACACAAGTAAACACAAAATGCAATTTGTAAATGAAGGTGTTTATTATTAAAGGTGAAAAAAAATCCAAACCATCATGGCCCTGTGTGAAAAAGTGATTGCCCCCTAAACCTGATAACTGGTTGGGCCACCCTTAGCAGCAACAACTGCAACCAAACGTTTGCGATAATGTGCAATGAGGCTTTTACAGCGTCCTGGAGGAATTTTGGCCCACTCATCTTTGCAGAATTGTCCTAATTCAGTTACATTAGAGGGTTTTCGAGCATGAACAGCCTTTTTAAGGTCATACCACAACATCTCAATAGGATTCAGGTCAGGACTTTGGCTAGGCCACTCCAAAGTCTTCATTTTGTTTTTCTTCAGCCATTCGGTGGTGGACTTGCTGGTGTGTTTAGAATCATTGTCCTGCTGCAGAACCCAAGTTCGTTTCAGCTTGAGTACACAAACAGATTCTCCTTCAGGATCTCTTGGTAGACAGCAGAATTCATAGTTCCTTTTATCACGGCAAGTCTTCCAGGTCCTGAAGCAGCAAAACAGCCCCAGACCATCACACTACCACCACCATATTTTACTGTTGGTATAATGTTCCTTTTATGAAATGCAGTGTTCCTTCTACGCCAGATATACTTGGACACACACCTTCCAAAGAGTTCCACTTTTGTCTCATCGGTCCACAGAATGTTGTCCCAAAAGTCTTGGGGATCATCAAGATGTGTTGTGGAGAAATTGAGACGAGCTTTGATGTTCTTTTTGCTCAGCAGTGGTTTTCTCCTTGGAACTCTGCCATGCAGGCCATTTTTGCCCAGTCTTTTCCTGATGGTGGAGGCATGAACGCTGACCTTAACTGAGGCAAGTGAGGCCTGCAGTTCTTTGGACGTTGTTGTGGGGTCTTTGTGACCTCTTGGATGAGTCGTCGCTGCGCTCTTGGGGTAATTTTGGGCGGCCGGCCACTCCTGGGAAGGTTCACCACTGTTCGCCATTTGTGGATAATGGCTCTCACTGTGGTTCGCTGGATTCCCAAAGCTTTGGAAATGGCTTTATAACCCTTTCCAGACTGATAAATCTCAATTACTTTCTTTCTCAATTGTTCCTGAATTTCTTTGGGTCTCGGCATGATGTGTAGCTTTTAAGGATCTTCTGGTGGACCTTACTGTGTCAAGCAGCTCCTATTTAAGTGATGCCTTGATTGTGAACAGGTGTGACAATAATCAGGCCTGGGTGTGGCTAGAGAAATTGAACTCAGGTGTGGACAACCACAGTTATAGTATGTTTTAACAAGGGGGGCAATCACTTTTTCACACAGGGCCATGATGGTTTGGATTTTTTTTCACCTTTAATAATAAACACCTTCATTTACAAATTGCATTTTGTGTTTACTTGTGTTGTCCTTGACTATTGTTTAAATTTGTTTGATGTTCCGAAACACTTAAGTGTGACAAACATGCAAAGGAACAGGAAATGAGGAAGGGGGCAAACACTTTTTCACACCACTGTATGTTAAGGAAAAATTCCCCTGCAAATTATCTATTGATTTCGCCAAATGTGATAATATTAGTCCAGTGCGACGCAACATATGTTATTCAGGGTTGTTTCAACTAGCTGGCAATTACTGTATAAAGGAAAGCCTTGACATTATATTTCAGGTCAGTACATTTGCACAGGATTATGATCACATGCAACCTCTGTGATTATTACAAATGACTAGAGTTTACCAGGTAATACTAATCCCGTGCAAATAGAGTTGTACTGTCGGCATACGACTGGACTACATGGTTACCTAATGACTTAAGTCCAATATTTACTCTTCAACCCTTGGCTAAAATGTTGCTAAAAGCTAACAAATGCTCACTACTTTTGCCTGTTGGGGCAAGTAGCATTCATTGGGTTTATCAAAACGTTTTTCGCTGAGAACAGCTGCTGGCTGCTTTGGTATCCACCACCTCAGGAGAAAAATATCTCAATCTTTAGCTGCTACTGTATATGCTCCACTATGTTCAATAGGTAGATGCTTGTCTGTTTTCCATTTGGTGCTGGTCAGGCAGCTTAGGAAAGTTTTTGCTGAAAGTAACTTTTTTGTTGATTTTGGTTTATTGAACCATTGTTAACCATTGCTTGAAAGTCTTAACCAACAAATGACAACAACAAATAACATATTTACCTTGTCCCTAGGCTTCCAGTTCATTTTATCCATTATTATGTTCCTAAAATATCCATCAAAAAAATCTAAACAAAATGAATTTACCTCTCCGTTAGCAAAACAGTACAGCACAGCAACCAAGAATCCCTGAAAAAATTTTACAAATTATGGTTAATGTTTGTTTAGAACATAATTTACTTAATATGTATGTAATGAACAACACAAGCGTTACCTGAAATGAGCTGAGGGTCAGGTTAATGAAGTTCCTGGCGTAGCGACTGCTGCCCTCCACACATTCATCTATCAGCACAGTGAAGACCACTTCATGGATTCCCAGCAGAGGAATGAGTACCAGTGTTGCTCTGGCCAAGCTGAAGGGCAGAAACAAAAAAATACAGTGGCGCTTAATTATAGACTGTTAGGGATATTCAGGGAAAAGGTTCATAGAATTTAGACTAGCACACGACTCAAAGAGCAAAGAACAAAATAGAAGACAAAGTAAAGCTTTCTTCCCATGGTGACATTTTATGGTAAAGAAGACAGAGCTTAAAGACATTAGAATGTGTGCTATGTATATGGGAATGATTGATATTTAAGGTTTAACCAACTACATAAAGTACAGTTTAAAGACACCACAAGCCGTTAGTGAGTTAGGCAGGGAAAAATACCTGTATCTGTAGTCTGTAAATTTCACCTGATCTGCTTTCAGTTTGGACAGCAGCAGCATCAGAATCTTGATGAATATGAAGAAAATGATCTGCAACACACATCCAGGGTAGATTTAAAGAAAATGCATCTGGAAATACTGCTGACTTAATGTTTGACAAGACTAAATTTGACATAAGAACATAAGACAGAAGATAAGAACATCTGTCAATTACAAATTTTTACACTAAGAAATTAGTAATTGGTGATGCTTGATGCTGCCACACTATATAACAGCTTCCATATCACATGCCCTCCCAAGACGCAGTATGAAAGCAGAACTTACCAGCACAGATAAAGTAATAGGGCCCCTTATTATCCACCAGAACCATTTGTTTACAATTGACCAGCACCTAAGTAATATGTATTAAAAGTCAAGCGGAGAATGGAGAACATTTCAATTCATTCTGTTAATTTGTTTTGAAGTATGTATGAAAAACTCACTCTGTGTTTTCATATAAAATCTTTACCACTGTCCATGGTGTTACAAACAAAATAGGTGTTCCTAAAAAGAAGAAATGCATATAAGCATAAGATTCAACATTTTACACCAAACACAGACACATAACATCACGTATGCACGCACGCACGCACGCACGCACGCACCCACGCACACTTTATTCACAGTTTACCCCATCCTAGAAGCATGTATTTCTTCAGTAGACATCCTTTAGTCAGCACAGCTGTGAAGAGCAATGTGTGGAGGAAAATGGCTTCCACCAAGAGCCAGAAGTAGTTACAGGCCACAAAGTATTCCATGCACACTTTGGAGAATCTACACATCAACGCTATCTGTTGAGAAATACTGTATGTTAAATTAGTGTTGCAAATTGTTTGACTGATTTAAACTAATTAGGTTATTTCACGTATGCTTGCTGTACACCAGTATGTGAATAAGTCAGTATTTTTTATACCGCAGAGCTTGAGTAGGAGTTCCATCCAGGGTCGTCCTTGGGTAGTTTGGAATACATGACGTATAGTATGACTTCCTTAGCGATGATAGCCATGGCTCTCAGGATGAATGACACAAACAGATTCATGTGAATGTAGTTCCTGGTACAGTGGAGCTTCCTGTTTAATGTAGATACAGCAGCAATTTGAGGAAGGCATTGATCCGTACTTCTTGTGTAACTGAAAAAAGCATTACTGAGGGCATATGCCATGACATAAGAAGGAATGAAAAATGATCAAGGTACAATGCTTTCTGATTTTTTTTTTATCTTGTTAGGATTAATCATCATCACAGCCTTGTAAACATTTTGAATGCCTCTTCTTTCTAGTGGGATGTCTCCAATACTGTGGGACACATATGTGTGCATATCATTAGTACAGTTTAAGCAAATTAATACATGATTGTCTATCAGAATGACTAAAAGTAGCTGCATCATTAGAATTGAAGGACAAATAGTGGTTTAATTGTCAGCATTTGCACTCCAGTGGCCCGTTTCAGGAAAGAGGTTTAACAAACTCTGAGTTGATTTACCCTGAGATGGGAAACTTTTTGGGGGTTTTTGGGTCCAAAAAAAGCTGATTTGAGTTGGTTCAATCAACTCAGAGTAGGTTCTGTTAAGCATATTAGGTGATATGAGTAGCAAAGCCATGTTAACGCGCTTACGTAATGACATCATATTAGAACATGTGTCTCCGTACACAGGAAAATGCTATTGAGAGCATTTGCGCTGAATAAACGGTCAGTTCCCGAACCAAAGAGACAATGGCGGTCTGTCATTTTTGTCCTGTGAATATAGGCGCTATGGGTGCTAGCTAACCACCTTGGTGGCTGTTGTATCGATAGACCTCTGCAGGAATGTCTAATGCTACAGATTCACTCAGCGTTAAGTGCGTGCACCACCACTATAAAAAGGCATCATGAATGGAGCAATGATTCACCATGGTAACAACCACAAAGGGAACTACTCAAAGGCACATACATGTTTGAATATACACTCACCGGCCACTTTATTAGGTACCCCATGCTAGTAACGGGTTGGACCCCCTTTTGCCTTCAGAACTGCCTCAATTCTTCGTGGCATAGATTCAACAAGGTGCTGGAAGCATTCCTCAGGGAGTTTGGTCCATATTGACATGATGGCATCACACAGTTGCCGCAGATTTGTCGGCTGCACATCCATGATGCGAATCTCCCGTTCCACCACATCCCAAAGATGCTCTATTGGATTGAGATCTGGTGACTGTGGAGGCCATTTGAGTACAGCGAACTCATTGTCATGTTCAGGAAACCAGTCTGTGATGATTCCAGCTTTATGACATGGCGCATTATCCTGCTGAAAGTAGCCATCAGAAGTTGGGTACATTATGGTCATAAAGGGATGGACATGGTCAGCAACAATACTCAGGTAGGCTGTGGCGTTGCAACGATGCTCAATTGGTACCAAGGGGCCCAAAGAGTGCCAAGAAAATATTCCCCACACCATGACACCACCACCACCAGCCTGAACCGTTGATACAAGGCAGGATGGATCCATGCTTTCATGTTGTAGACGCCAAATTCTGACCCTACCATCCGACTGTCGCAGCAGAAATCGAGACTCATCAGACCAGGCAACGTTTTTCCAATCTTCTATTGTCCAATTTGATGAGCTTGTGCAAATTGTAGTCTCAGTTTCCTGTTCTTAGCTGAAAGGAGTGGCACCCGATGTGGTCTTCTGCTGCTGTAGCCCATCTGCCTCAAAGTTCGACGTACTGTGCGTTCAGAGATGCTCTTCTGCCCACCTTGGTTGTAACGGGTGGTTATTTGAGTCACTGTTGCCCTTCTATCAGCTCGAACCAGTCTGGCCATTCTCCTCTGACCTCTGGCATCAACAAGGCATTTCCGCCCACAGAACTGCCGCTCACTGGATGTTTTTTCTTTTTCGGACCATTCTCTGTAAACCCTAGAGATGGTTGTGCGTGAAAATCCCAGTAGATTAGCAGTTTCTGAAATACTCAGACCAGCCCTTCTGGCACCAACAATCATGCCACGTTCAAAGTCACTCAAATCACCTTTCTTCCCCATACTGATGCTCGGTTTGAACTGCAGGAGATTCTCTTGACCATGTCTACATGCCTAAATGCACTGAGTTGCCGCCATGTGATTGGCTGCTTAGAAATTAAGTGTTAACGAGCAGTTGGACCTAATAAAGTGGCCGGTGAGTGTATATAGATATAGTTCGTTAAAAAGGCAACACAGCGGCTTTGCAGTAGCCGCAGTGTGAAAAGAGAGAATTTGTGTAGGAGAAAATTGGTGCAAGAGTAAATGCGTAAATATAGTTTATTAATTTTATATTTAATCATAAGTATAATGTTACTGGTGAAATGGTATTGGCCTCCTTTGGTATGGTCTTCGGGCTCCTTGTCACCACTATATATATATATATATATATATATATATATATATATATATATATATATATATATATATAAGATTTGTATAGCGATGGACTCTAATCGCCAAAGACTTTGTGCATTTTATTTGAGCTGTACAATAAATCTTATTTGCATATCTGCAAACATGTCTCTCTTGATTAATATAAATGTTAGAGGAGAAAGCCGTTGGAAAACTAAAGGCCTAAATAGTGCAATCAAAAGATGTAAAGTATTGTCCCATTTAAAAAAACTGAAAGCAGATATGTTCCTGCAAGAATCAAAAATCTGCCTGAAATTTGAGATCAGATTCTAGAAATATACCGTCAATACTCTGAGTCCTACCCCAGACTCCAAAACAAAATTTAATCTCCTTGCCACAGAAGAAACCGATAAGATATAGCTAGACATAGATTGTATGAACAAGGAGTGAGAGTGAGCGGGACGACTGCTGGCAATCACAAGCATCCAGGTTGAAAACAGAAATTAGTACATCATCTGGACAAACCACATCGGACCGGAAAAAAATCAATAATTAATTCAATTTTTTTTATTCTTGCCTTTACTTTTTAGAATCAGAGGGGAATCCTGTTGCAAATAATAACATTTGTCTTAATGTGCCTATATCCCCAGAAGAATAAAATCAGGCTATTAAAATTATGTTCCAAAGCATCAAGACCTGACAGTTTTACAGCAGATTTCTATAAGACATTTTCAAAGTCGCTTTCAGCCTTATTGCTTGGTGCCCTTAGTGAAGCTTATGAGTCTAACACCCTCCTCCCTACTTTCTATCAGGCCAATATTTCCCTTCTGTTGACGGGAGGGAAAGGACACGCTCAACCCAGATTCCTATCAGTCTTTTAAATGTCAATACAAAATTGTTAGCTAAAATACTTGCTTCTCGCCTTGAGTAGTTGAAGACTGGATCAAACCGGCTTCATAAAAAAAAACGTTTCACACACTTTGCTATACAGTGGCTTTGCATCACCAAAAACTGCCATTTGCACAAAAAAAAAGTAATGTGACACAAAATCTGCTGAGATGTAAGAGCATGTCCACAATGGGTGACGTTAGTGATATGCTGATAGATAAGGTTATGTAGGCTCCATGACTGATACACTGGGAAGAAAAGGGTTCCACTCAAATAGGTAGGCTAGTATCTGGAAATAAAAATGCATCCATAGTCGGGGGCCTCAATATCATCTCACGACGTATGTTTAACTCCCTGTAAAGTAATTTGGCTTCTTCATCAACGGGATCGTTAACAAAAGGAAAGGCTCTTTGAATGCTTTTACATAGACCTTAGTGGTCCCCTAATACTGTATCTGAAGTCTCTTTTATATAGACCTTAGTGGTCCCCTAATACTGTATCTGAAGTCTCTTTTATATAGACCTTAGTGGTCCCCTAATACTGTATCTGAAGTCTCTTTTATATAGACCTTAGTGGCCCCCTAATACTGTATCTGAAGTCTCTTTTATATAGACCTTAGTGGTCCCCTAATACTGTATCTGAAGTCTCTTTTATATAGACCTTAGTGGTCCCCTAATACTGTATCTGAAGTCTCTTTTATATAGACCTTATTGGTCCCCTAATACTGTATCTGAAGTCTCTTTTATATAGTCCTTAGTGGTCCCCTAATACTGTATCTGAAGTCTCTTTTACATAGACCTTAGTGGTCCCCTAATACTGTATCTGAAGTCTCTTTTATATAGACCTTAGTAGTCCCCTAATACCATATCTGAAGTCTCTTTTATATAGACCTTAGTGGTCCCCTAATACCATATCTGAAGTCTCTTTTACATAGACCTTAGTGGTCCCCTAATACTGTATCTGAAGTATCTTTTATATAGACCTTAGTGGTCCCCTAATACCATATCTGAAGTCTCTTTCCCAAAATTCAGCCTTGGTGCAGAATTCCAGCCCTTAGAGCCAGTCCCACAATGAGCTTTCCTTAGGATGTGCAATTTCTGAATCTGTAGCTTTGTAGCAGTTGATACAGACTGACTGAATGAATGAATGAATGAAGACATGAAATGAATGAATGAGTGATGTGTCAGAGGAAGGAGACTGAAAGAAACTCAAGGTTTATTGAAGAAAACCTGCTTCCGACCAGGCTAGGTTCACAGGCTCAGTTACCATTGTAACTGACTCTCAGGTCAAGTTACCTCTCTTTCTGAAACGGGCTGAAGTTACCCCTCTCTCTCAGGTTTGATTAACCTCCCTTTATTAAATCGAGAGCTTCATCTCAGGGTGAACAAACTCAGAGTTTTCATTAAAACTTCTTTCTGAAACAGAACCCAGGCCAGTGAGGGGCAAAAACATGATCAGACTACATAATGATGAGCTGTGCAAATAAGATCCAACTTGTATTAAAGTAGCAAATTATCTGTCCTTTATCCACACAAAATGTACTATTTTAATTGCATGCCATTAGAAACCCATCTCCCCCCTGCCACTGACCTCAACATGCCCATCAGGAGAGTAGCCAGTGTGAGAGATGACAAGGACAGGGAATAGCCAATGACAGAGATGAGTCTGAGGGCTGTCTGGCGAAGCATTTCATCCTCCTGGACACACACAGGCACACCCAGGCACGCACAGACACACACACACACACACACACACACACACACACACACACACACACACACCAAGGTAATAATCGTTAACAAAAACAAACAAAATAACGAAAACTAGGTGGGAATAAATATTATTGTTAACTGAAATAAAATGCTCAATCTCAAATCTATTGAGCTTGGCTCAACATTGGCTTGACATTCCATGGCAAATTAAACACAGCATAGTCCATGGCGTCAAAGAGTCCTATTTGATTATGACTTATGTGTGTCAGATAAAAGCAAGTGCCTTGCAATGGAAGGTGGTAAAATACGTGAACATTTTATTTAAGGGATAAATCACACTAATTTAAAAGTACATTTGAGAAGCACGCACAAGGAGGCTAACCTAGCATACTTACACAAGGTAATGGAGAATGCTATGTCCCCCTCCCCCAAAACATACAATAACCCCAGTAACATCAGGGTCAGGCAGCATGACAGAGACTACCGTAAGAGAAACACTACAGGAGTGCTTTCACCGCCGACCCGATAGCTGCTGGCCAGGTGGCAGTAGCTCAGTTTGTAGGGAGTTGGGTTGGGAACCAGAGGGTGGTGGTTCAAGTGCCCGTTCGGACCAAAGTATGGTGGTGGACTGGTAGCTGGAGCGGTGCCAGTTCACCTCCTGGGCACTGCCAAGGTGCTCTTGAGCAACTGCTCGGGGCAGCCCCCCCACTCAGACATCTCTCCATTAGCACAGGTATAAGTACTGAGCATGTGTGTGTAATTCAGGCCTGTTTGTAATAACAACAGAGTGTAAATTGTAATTTCCCCTTGTGGGATTAATAAAGTATATATTATTATTATTAAATACGCAGGAACCCCATAAGCGGGTTATTGATACTGGAATGTCTCCACAACTTTGTGAGTCAATTGACTAAAGTTCGCCACTTTAATCAAACCAAAGAACAAAACACCTGTTCATGTATGTTTTTTAGTTTTTTTCCTGGCACACATCTGTACATATTGCTCATGTGGCGGCATCTTGTGTAGACAATTTACATATTTATGAACATATGTATATATTTATGTGCTGTTGTTTTTGGTGAATACATTGTGAATACATATTTCTAAAATTGTATGACGTTTTTGTTAAGTTATTAACACACAATACTTTTTTTGACCTTTTTGAATCTTGGCCCTGACAAATAACCCATATTAAAAAAAGACTAAAACTAATAAAAACTAAACAAACACTTAGCATTTTCAAAAAATAAAAACTAAACTAGCAAACCTGCTTTTAAAACTAAAATGAATTAGAAAAACAAAAAGTCAAAAAAATAATAAATAAATAAAAAAAACTAATGAAAAATTATAATAACCTTGACACACACACATACTGTACATCAGTGATGCCATAAAACATCCATTTCTAATGGACGTTAGTCTTCAAACTGGTGGAGAGAACAACACCTCTTCAGATGTTTCTAATAAAGAGAGACATTTTCACTTGCGTTGAGCAGAATCTACATATTTTACACACACCTTGTCTTTGAAATAATGGTCCTCCTTACATTCTGAGTCATCCCTCCAGGGCTCAGATGAATTCTCTCTCTGTCGCCATCTCCCATTTTCTAAGCATTCTTGGTGTGCCCTCCTGGAGGTGTCTGCAGGTAATTTAAAGACACATTGAAATGCATGGTGTTTCTGTCAAATGCAGTCAGATGAGAGGAGAGAAATAATTTTAACCTGTGCTGGTAAATGTGTTGTTATTTTTACATTATTATACAACTAAATCCTAAATTGGATGGGTATGGTCACTTCTTCTAAGTGATTAAAACTAGGGCTGGGCAATATATCGTTATTACAACAGGTCCGGATTGGTTACAGTTTTCCCAAATTGTTTCCACACCAAAATTGGAGCTTGAAACGCAATCACTGAACCTTAAATCATAAACAAAATCTGTAAAATTGCAAGCACAAGTCCTGCATTACACTGTAATTCTGTATCACATTTTTTGCAAAACACCACACACAGTTGTCTACATTAGGCACAACATTCAAAATTAAAATCTCTGTAAAAAACATTGTTAACTGAAATAAAAATAAAAACAAGGCATTAGGAAAAAAAAATGATAACTAACTAAAACTGTAGTCTGTTTGCAAAACTAACTAAAATAAAATAATAAATTAAATGTCCTTCATTTTTGTCTTTTAAATGTCTTTCACAGAGCTAATAACGGTATATCTTTCAGAGTTGACATTTCCAACCGTAGACCAGTTTTTACAGTCTATGCCATAGACATATAGTTTCCAACCATTCCATGTCAAATTGAACACAACATAGTCCACTACGTGCCCCTTGACTGGGATCATGGCGGTACTGAAAGTCGGAAGGAAAGCGTCCTAATTGATTATGATTGGTTCAGATAAAAACAAGTGCCTTGAAGTGGAAGGTGGTAAAATATGTGGACAATTTATGAAAGGGAAAAATCCCATGAATTTGAAAGTACATTTGAGAAGCGCGTACAAGGAGCCTAACCTAGCATACCCTAACAAGGTAAAGGAGAACGCCAAGCGCCCCCTCCCTGAAACAGAACCCCGGTACAGGGCATGGATGTATGGGTACAGAGCCAGCCAGCCAGCATGATGGCGACAACCGTAGGACAGATGTTGGTACATGATCCATCCTGCCTGCACGATCCGTTCTGCGCATGTGCAATATGTTCGCGCATACGCAGATGGTATCATGATGAACGCGGATTTACGACACTGCACAATCTGTTCCCATAGACAGTTAAAGAAAGTCCGTTCGCCTCCACCGGAAAGCTAAGGTTAGTTTAGCTAACAGCTAATTCGGCTAACCACTAGCTGAGACAGCATGTAAAAGACCCTCAAAAGTTAAAATAACCGTTTAAATATTTACCAGCTGTTATGTCAGTTCTACTTTACTTGTGTTCATTTAAAATACAATCACTCAATACTTGTCTTTATTATTACTGTAAAGTCTTAATTTAGCTGTAGCCTGCTTTTCCCACTGTTTAGTTTGAGTAACGTTATTTTAGGCTGAATCAAGCTGTCAGCTAGCGGTTAGCCGAATTAGCTGTTAGCTAAACTAACGTCGTTAGCTTTCCGGTGGAGGCTAACAGCAGACCGATACTGTGGAACAGATTGTGCAGTGCCGTAAATCCCTGGTAAATCATGATTATTATTAATTATTATTGCGCGTGCGCAAACATATTGTGCATGCGCAGAACGGATCGTGCAGGTAGGACGGATCGTGTACCGACAACCGAGAACACTACAGGCGGGCTTTCACCGGCGACCCGATAGCTGCTGGCTAGTACATAGTACATGCAGGAGCACCATGAGCAGGAGGAAGTATTGATACTGGGATATCTACACAACTGCGTTAGTTGATATACGTAAAAAAATTTGCCACTTTACTCGAACCAAAGTTAAAAACACCTGTTCATGTCTGTCTTCTTTATTCTATTGGCTATTTAGGTTTTTCCTGGCACTCACTTACACATTCTGCACTTACTGCGGCATCTTGGGTAGACTGTTTACATAGTGTGTGCTCATCATCATGTTATGTACTAGTGTTATTGTTGAATACATTGTTGAAAACATATTTCTAAAATTGTATGAGGTTTTTGTTGAGTTATTACATAATACTTTTTCTGACTTTTTTGAATCTTGCCCAGACAAATAACCCATTTTACAAAAAAGACTAAAATTAACACTACAACTAATAACTAATCTAAAACTAAGCATTTTAAAAAAAATAAAAACTAAACTAGCAAACTTGCTTTAAAAACTAATTTGAAAACCAAAAGTCACAATCAAAATAAAAATAAAAACTAATGAAGAATGCAAAACTATAATTACCTTGCTCCTCACAGATAAATAGTAAACATTAGTTACAGATAAGTATTTGGTGAAGTTGATGTGGGGGGGGGGGCCTTTTGGCGGCTGACTCCGTCAGTCTAGAAGATTCTTTCCCTGCTGTTTAGCCAGGGAGAACATTGCCTATGATCTACATGAGATGCTGTGGTCAGACTAAAATAGGAGGCGGGATGCAGCCTGATTTCTTCTTTCCTGCATTTTGCATGTGTTTTTCTGTTTTTGTGATTATAGTTTTGAAAGAATAGTCACTTTCATTTGTATTTTTTGGACAGTAAAACCTTTATCATACTGCATCTTAGAAATGGAAAGTGGTACATGCAAGTGTTCAAAAATACTGTATTTTGGAAATAAATGTCAATGGTTTTGTTACTGAATTGCATTTGTGTGTTTGTATATTTGAATGGGTATACATTACTGTAGTGCTCCGGTGCTGCAGGAAATTCCGCCAGATGCCTGTATTTTCCACGTCCTTCCGCCTTCTTTGTTTTGGAATTTTAAATTTGTTGGATTTATGTTGTTTATATATTGTTGACTGCTCCTCACATCTCTGCATGTTAAATTGAGACAGCTAGCTAGACTATCTGTCCAATCTGAGTTTTCTCTCACACAACTATTTTGCAGTGTGCATTGTGCAGAGTTTAGCAGCGGCCATGACAATTCTGAATGGTTTAAAGAAATGCCATTTCACTAGTCGTAACGGGGTTGTCGGTCTCTAAATGTTAATTTTCATGAGCGCACCTCTCTCTCTCGCACCGAGCTCCACCGGATCTTCTAAGAACGGTGATCAATCGAGTATTGACTGGTTAGTAGGCGGTGCTTTTACATTGGTCGAGCTCTAATCTCCCGACCAGGTTAGGCGTTCAGCATAAGTTACCACAACGATTTAACCCGGTAACAAGTGATCCATCGTTGTGATGCAGAAAACCCTGGGTTGAACCTGAAGTTACCTCGTTAATGCCAAATCTTGCTTTGTAGTCTCTGTGTTCAGCTCCCTGGAGCTGCAACACTGCTCTCCATTTCTTTGTTGTGCTGGCTGGCAGCAGACAGTGTGTCTAGAGCATGTATGAGTAGGTTTTACTTCTTTTTCCTCAAAAGAGGGTGTTTATTTTGTGTTGCGGCTTTGTCAGGAATTTAATCTTGGCTTTGTTGGTAAATAACGCTGTTGTTCTGTGTTAGTGTAGGTCGGCCTCTGCCTAACCGTGGTAAGCTTGCTTTTGTTTGCGGTTTTCATCTTCCTTGGAGCAGTGTCATTTTCTGTTTGTATTGTTAAAAAAATGTACAAATAATTGTGTTACCAGCACCTCCCATTCTTCCTTTGGTAATTCTCTGATTTCTAAGGATGTATCACACTTGATCCTGTGACAAGCTTATACAGCAATCCTAGTTAATCACAAGAGATATTCACTCAGTGATTGATTTAATTCAAAATAATGAATTGACAAAAAAAAGTGGTAAAACATTTAGGGGGGGGGAAATAAGCATAATATTGCGACATTTTGCATGCTGTGACAATTCCATTTTGCTGCAATAAAAACGAAATGAGATGGATAAACAGATAAATTACTCTTTTAAATAAAACAGATGTTGACAAAGTTTCCTTTTGGGGACATCATTTGAAAATGCAAAACATTTTTAGAAAAGAGGTAATAAATTGCAATATAAGCGCAATAATATTGTATCATGACATAAGTATCATGTTGATTCCCACCCCAACTAACATTACCCTTGCTTATCCATGGTAAGTAAGAAGGACAGGGGACCGTCACATTCCCAGGAGATGAATGGGGCCAACACACAAACATGTCAAACGTTCCTTTACAGTAGATTTCTGTGAAACAAGAAAAATACAGAGGTCATAACAATCAAGAAAATTAACATTAGTACACTTGACAGGAGGCTCACAGGTAGGGTCTATTACCGCATGCATCTTTGGTAGGCAGTAATGGGCCACGGCTGCAATGTCCAGCTCACTTTATCTACTGGCCCGTATCATTTTATTATGAAAAATATTCAAATGTATGTATGTATGTATATATATATGTATGTATGTATGTATGTATGAGGGACATGGGATAGGGCACAAGGGATTTGTTACATGTGCGATTGCTGTCTGATGTATTTTATGTATGTCATGCAGTATGTTAACACATTCTCTGGTGTCTGGGTTTATGTTCAGTTGCCACTTTCTGCAATAAAATGGTTAATTGTCTGCTGGCTAAAGTTAAGCCTTCTCTGAGCAGGCACGACCTAGAAAAGGCCGAATGCTTTTATTAGTTCAAGGTGGACTACTGTAATGCTCTCTATGTCGGTCTGAATCAGACGTCCATCTCACGTCTTCAACTTGTGCAAAATGCTGCTGCTCGCTTTTTAACAAATACATCTAGACGTGCACACATCCCTCCCGTTCTCTACACCCTGAAGTGGCTCCCGGTGCGTTTTAGAATAGATTTTAAGATTTTATTGTTTGTTTTTAAGGCTTTAAATGGTCTCGCCCCAGATTATTTGTCTGAAATTTTACCTTTGCGGGAGCACAACCAGTCATTGCGCTCTTCAAATCAGCGAGTTTTAGAAGTCCCAAGGTCCAGGTATGAAGGGTGGGGTGATCAGGCTTTTGCTGCCCTGAGACTGTGGAACAAGTTCCCCCCTGATATTCGCACTGTTACAGATATAGCTCTTTTTAGGTCCAAACTGAAAGCATATCTCTTTACTCTGGCTTTTAATACGTAACAATGGTGTGACAATTTCATTCTTTTGTTTCTTTGTAACCTTTTCTGATTTTACTGTTTTCTATCTTCACTCTTTCTATTGTATGAAGTGATTTTATTCATTCTGTTAAGCACTTTGGATACCTGCTGGTTGCTGTAAAGTGCTATATTAATACATTTTGATTGATTAATTATTAACATTGCTGTGCAATGTAGGGACGATGCTGCTGGTTCTGCCAGTGCAAATATATTTTTGCCTGAATAGGAATAGACAGGTTTTGTCTATACTGTGCCCAAGCCACTGTCACACGGTGGTACCAAATACTTGTGCAAGCAAGTGTCCCTGCTCAGAAGGTAAAGGGTCAGAGAGCACACACAGCAAATTAGTGATGCTAGCATTAGCAGCCATAGCAAGAATCAATAATTATTTTACTTCATAAGGGCAAACCGCCAGTGTTCTCTTTATATGCTAGATGCAACAAGACTACAAAGCGGATTCTAAATTAGCTGTGTTAGTCGTGATTGATCACTGTGACAGCAAGGTGACTTTTAAACTGAAATAACGAGTGAATTGGCCATGCTTTTCAATCAGCAGTAGAGGAATAACAGAAAAACTGATGTATTTCCCCAACTTTCTGTCTTTTTTGGGTTCGGATACGAATTTTTGCAACCTAAAAGACCTCTACTCACCAGTTTCTGATAGTGCGCCTGTTGCCAGAGTTCTGTTGCAGTTCTCCCAGTATTCAGTCCGTTTTGCTATAAGACTTTCAAGCACTGAGCCTTTTGCCTGCATGTTGATATAAAAAGTGAGAGTAAAGTTTGATTTCATTATTTGCTTATATGACAATGTAATAAATAATATCCTTGACCTGCTTGAAATCAAAGTGGAACCATTTGGACTTGTCATTAAGATGTCTTTGATAAAGCTTTTAGTTAGGGCATAGAACTGAATATTGTTAGGGAGTGAGGGGTCGCAGCGTCCGCCTAACCCGGCCCACCTGCTTCTCGTCATAGTTCAGATAGTCAGATCTATCTATCATATAATCAATAATATAATAAAACTAAAGGGAGGCAGGGCATACAACCCGATCCGGTTGGGGAGAGTTCTAGCCTGACCAGGCTCCTCTAAATAAAATTGAATTAAATTGAATTAAAAGTTATAAGACCAGTTTGACAACAGTAAATGTAGTGCCGAGGTGATTTATTGAGTTTATATAATAAACTAATATACTCTAGACTTAAAAATGTAATAAGAAGCAAGTTTGATGCATGATCTGAAATATTGTTGCTATTGTACCAGCATTTTGAAATCTTTGGCATCAGATCGGCTGAGAACAAATAGAAAAAGCTCTGATAAGTGCTGGAGTAGCAGGAAAATGTTAGCTGGTTGGAGTTTGCTTCTCCATGCATCTACCAGATTAGTAGTAGTTCTTTTCTAGCCAGGGAGTGAGAGGTGTCAACCCCAGAGGATCTATTTAATTCCGGTCAGAGTTTACAATTGAAGTCCCCACCTTTGATAATTGACCAGGCAAAGCAGCTAGCACCAAAAAAACGTTATGCCCATATATTTTAACCAAATTCACTTTGACAGAGCAAGTTCATATTCAATAATTCAGTAAGCAAAATCCCACTTAATGCTAAAGAAACAAAACAGAGTGTACTTTCCCAACTGAAATACACCAACCATCCTAAGTACATACATCCAAAGGGGCTCAGAACTAAGCCCAATTGCATGCCTGACAGTCCACGTGGAGCACGTTCATCCGCCTCCTTAGGGCAGTTTTGTAGGCAGTAACAGCCAAGCAAAGTCAAGCTGGAACATGACCCATAATAACGTAGCGCGACATGAATGAATAAAAAAAACAGATATAATATAGACATTTATAAACTAACAAAGTTAGTCACGTGGCCAACGCAGTGGGAATATAAATGAAGTATTAGTTTTGCAAAACAGTACTGAATGAATATAATAGGTTGATACATCTCTGACTTCCTTATTTATTTTAATTCCCTCCCATTCACTCAACAGATACAAATAATCAGTTCACACAGTAGTCTATATCCTTGACGTTCCACTTCTGGGATTGCTACGGTGCTGCAGGAAATTCAGACGGATGCATGTATTTTCCATTTAGTATTCTTCCATTTTCTTTGTGTTGGAAATTTAAATTGAGGACTATTGTTGACTGCTCCTCAGATCACTACAAAGTTAATTGAGACACTTATCTAGACTATCTGTCCAATTGGAGTTTCTCACACAGCTATTTTACAGTTTGTGGATGGTCTGGCAAAGCAAGACTGTTCACATAGAGGCCATGGTCGTCTTTTGCATTGTCACGGTTGTGGGTTTCTGTTAGTTTTTTATTTTGTTGATTCATTCTCTGTTTCCTTGTTGTTTTACGTCTCTTGTTTCTGTCTTCTATGTTTTACCTTAACCCGAGACCCTTTACCCTTCTACCATGTCTGTTTCATGCTTAGTTTCCTTTTTTATTTTGAAGTCTTTCTTTTTGTCCCATGTCATGTCTTGTGTTTTCCCGCCTGGTTTGGCGTGCTCTTGACGGCATTGACTGCATATATACACGGGTACGTGTAAACTAACACTTTTCTGAAAACTGACAGCTGTGCATGATGTCATTTTTGAAAGCGGAGAAGTTGAAATGTCCGTTAATGAAAATAGCCGGCCAAGTGTAGCAGTGTTTGCGCTTTCTGTGTCTGTTGCTGGTTTGTCGTCTGACTTTTGCAAAGAGTTCCGTCCTGTGTGGTGCTGTGTTTTTGTGCTGCTGGATTTTCCCCCTTCTCTTTTTCATGGTTGTCACAGTCAATTTTGAGATGTTGGACTATTTAGCTTCCATGCTTTCTTTTACTTTAACGGAAAGAAAACTTCCAAAATACCCATTTAGATTGTGTTTGTTTAAGGCCTACTAGACCTACCACCCTCCGTCTGTTTGAATCTGTAGATTTAATCTAAATTAACCAAACAAGCTAATCTGCATATTGAAACATTTCAACATTTCAGGGAAAAAAAAGACTCTTAATGTAAGTCATTACCTGGGGAAGTTCTGTGGTGATGTATTTGTAGTAAAGGCCTAATTTGCATATCAATATGGTGAATTTGATTATTGTGATATTATTTCATTCAATAAATATATTTGTTTGACAGGAAAGCTGTGCGCTAACAAGAATATATATTTATTTCTAAAAAAAATTTAAAAAGCACCCCAGCACCTTCTCTCAAGGAAGACAAAGGGCAGATGCTCAAACCCCCATTGATTTGTCTATGTGTACACAAGCCGGGTTACTATAAACATTTTCATTTACGTTACAAGACCAAACTCATCATAACTTTATTCATAACAACATAATTTATGGCCTCAAGGCAACGTCTTATATATCATTATTATTACATACGGGATGTTTAGGGGGAGGTAGCAGGTCAACAGTAGATGCCACATATAATTAGTTTACAGCATTTGAAGGCTAAACCTGAAGATTTATTTGGAATCCAGCTCAGCACTGTGTCAACATCACTAGTCACAAATCATCATTTGTCTAATAAAGTTGCAGTAATCTTTGGGTTGATACCACTTTTTACATTTGTCAAAAGCAGCTAAAAAAATTCCAAATTTAGACACTAAGACAAGTCCATAGTATAATTTTGTATCAAAAACGTTTGTCATTTGGAAATTTTTACAACAATTGCATTGTTCAGCAATTAGATGGCAAGCACTACTGTGGTATTTATAAAACACATTTCCATTCAGACATCTTAAAGTAAGAGGTCAAGGGAAAAAATGGCCATGGCAGTTTTTCCCTCGCCAAAATTGAGACTGCTACAGCCTTTGACAGACCAAAAGGTGGCTGGACCTGCCGCAGGCTGTGGGAACGTTGAGTCAATGATGTACAAAAAGTAGATTTAATCAACTAATTATAAGATTTTACAGTACAACCTATTTCACTGCATTTGCAGCCTCTGAATGGATGATGTGTAGTGGATGTTGCAATATTTGTATTTATCCACGTGGTGGGAGCATTTAATAAGGAACACCGTTATTTACAGAGAGGACAGTTTCTCCTGTGCATACAGTAATTAATACAGTTGATTAATCAACCTGGATTTCTGCATTAGTGTCATGCCTACAGCAATACAAACACACCTTTTTCATTAATCTTGACAACAGTCTGTGTCTAAAGATTGTTGTAATCGTCAGCTATTATTAATTTAAGATTCAATTCAATTTTATTTATAGTATCAATTCATAACAAGAGTTATCTTGAGACACTTTACAAATAGAGTAGGTCTAGACCATACTTTACCATACCATAATTTACAAGGACCCAACAGTTCTAGTAGTTCCCTCCAGAACAAGCAACAGTGCGACAGTGGCGAGGAAAACTTCCTTTTAGGCAGAAACCTCGGACAGACCCAGGCTCTTGGTAGGCGGTGTCTGACGACCGGTTGCGGTTAGAATGAAGAGTGGCAATAACAGTAAAAAAAAATAGTAGTTTGTTGTAGTTCTTTGTAGTAGTTCAAGGCATAGCAGGGCACTGTGCGGCATTACAAGGTCAGCCATGAATTATGATTCTTACTTAATTTGCTGTCATTAATAAGGGAAATCTCTGTCAGCTGCCATATTTGTCATTTATAATTCAGTGTCAGGGCAAAGGACAATAGCTTTCCTATTTTGGACATATACTCCCAATATTCACAGCCCTAAACTCTGCAACCTCTGTTTGTCCGTTTGGCTGTCTGTTAATTTGCTGAGGCTTATCTTGTCCAGAGCGGTACTACCAATGAAGGAATGACAGGAGGTGCTGTCTCCCTATCTTATCTCTTGCCTCCCACGAGACTAAATTTTCTTCAAATGCAGCCACAGACTCTGAATTTACTTGTTATTTCACTGTATTAAATTGAAAATAAAAGAAAATTTGCACAAAAATAATAAAGTACTCTATTTTGTTTTAATTTTTATGTTTCTTTCATCCCTTGAGAAAAACATCCTTCCCATTGGGTTTCCAAAACAGATACCAAGTTGTTTTTTATGCATATCACTAAATTGCAACTTTCAGGCAATGCTTTTAGAAGTAGATACTCTAGAATATGCAAATGAGCAGTGGGACCTTCTGTAGCCCAAACATCATATAAAAAAGACAAAATTAAGAAATTAAAAAAGAAAAGAAGAATCCACTAAATGCTGTTTTTTAATGTTGATTTCCCCATAGCATTTGTCATCAGGGTGTATGCTGTGTTTTACGAGAAATACGATGTGTTATTATTGTGTGATATTGCATCGCACAATAAATCAGACGGAGAATGCTTTTGTGAAGCCTACAGGGCTGTTGAAAAAATATTTATTTAAAATCAAAGGTTGAAGAGTTAGAGACTTTAGACCACGTGGCATAAGTCTGTTTGTGTCAAACAGCACCAGTTAGTCGGTGACTGGCTGTAAAGTTGAAAGTTAAATATGACATGAATGCATAATAATTTAAAAAGTTTGAATTTGTGTGTGCATACATGTGTACATTAAGTAATAATAATTTACCTTGTGGTTGAGGATAACAAAGAAGAATGCAAGCAGGAATGTGTGTCTTGCTGTGGTCCAGGTCCTCTTGTGCCAAGTTGGCAGCAGGGTTGGCATGGTGCTGTGTGTTTACATTGAAAGCAGCAGGTTTCTGGTTTCCTCAGCTGGTTTGCCCCTTCATACCTCACCTCTGCACTCGCTAGGCCTCTCACTCATCCTTATTTAATCTTGCTTAATCCATTCAGCACAGCTCTCCTTGCTTCGCCACACAAGATAGCTCCAGAATAATCTAAAAATGTTGAAGGAAGGCTTGCAAGAAAAGAAATTATTCTTCTACAGTTTGTGATGCTTACCATTGTTGGCATCAGACAGTTTCCCTAATTCCTCAAACTCTTCTAGATCTTTTCTAACTATTTTAGAATCCAAGCTCTTACGTTTTGGTTCTTTCATTAAACTGATCCTTGACTTGTCAAAAATGACTTGTAAATTATGTAAAGAAGGTAAAGAAGTCCTTGGCAGCAGTTCCAGTCGTCCTGTCCATGAAGACTCTGAATGAGATGCATCTATCTGAACTCTCTAGACACACCGTACAACTGAGCGCGTCTGCAGATCCTCACCGAGAGATCGCCCCTCTAGCCCTGTCCTCCCACAACAAATCAAGATAAGGACTGAGGAGAGCCAGCTACAAAAGTGGATTTAAAGACATAAATAAATACAAGCACATACATTAAAAAAAACTAATATATGTGCATGTGCACGCACACACGCACTTACACACACGTGCAATTACCACATGTACTGTAGACAGAAAATGCTGACCCCTCCCTAATGTTCAGCTCTCTCACACTATAACTGAGCATCATCCAATAGGGAACCTAGTGTAGTGCACAAGCCTGTTGTGCCCTGCATGATGCTGTCTAACTACGATATGTCAGGCAAAACTATTTTATTTAATAGCTCCAATGCCAGGAATGATGGTGTAAAGAATTACGTTAAATAGTTGTTTGTTGAATCTATTTGTTTTTAAAGCAGCATAATTGTTTCACCACCTGTGTTGCTAAAAAAGCACGTCTGACATTATCACCATGTAAAGTTGATATGTCTAAAAGCTACAATATGTGATACTAATAGTAGGATTGTCATTACATACAACATGTTACATTATACAGTCTATGTACATTACACAGTGATTCAATATTTAAAAAAAACTGGGATTGATGCAGCTCTAAGTCACAAGGCATTTACAGTAGAATTTTGTATAAGTAAAGCACATTTAAGAAAAAACATGGTCTAACAGTGAAAAACAAATAGCAGCCAATATTTAAACACATTTACACATCATTACATTCTTATGATTGCCAAGGAAATTAGGTTAAACTGTTACATTTGTGAGTCTTTGTATAGTGTTTCCTGTTTTATTTTGTAGTTTGTTTTTTTCCCTTGTCATGTCTGGTTTTACTTTCTGCCTTGTGTATTGCGGCTTTGTGATTGTCTGCCCAGCCCTGATGTGTTATACCTGTTCCTTTCTCTTGTGTCACCTGTCCCTTGTTAACCTTGTTACCCTGGGTACTTAGCCTTTGTGTTTCCTTTCTGTCTTGTCGTATCATTGTAAGCTGATTCTGTTCTGTTATGTCTTTTGTTGTGCCATGCATCTCTTGCCTGGTTTGGTATGTACTCGGTGTTCCACTTTGTTCTGTGTTCTGTATCAGTATCATCTGTATTTTTTGGGATATTTAGGACTTAAATCTTTTGAACGCTTATCGGCTCCGTCTTCACCGCATTTAGGATCCAGCCTTGCTTCCCCAGTTTAACAATTTTAAGACCATAGCAGCTTGCAGTATAAAGAGGCAGGTAAAATGATGACATACTTTCAAACTGAAGGCGCAAACCTTAGTGATGCATCATGTGGAATTGTAACTATTTTATTAAATGGTGATATAGCTTTCAAATGTCCTTGTGGTATGGATTTGACAGTCCATTGCTAAGAAAATATATAGTTTTATTACTGTGTTTCAGGACCACAGAGTTAAGAATATACAGCTGTGGCAGGGTCATATGTCCAGATTTTGTGCCTAACTGAGGGTAAAGATACAGTTTAAAGCAGAGAGAAAATACATATAACAAAATGTCATTGTACTTTGAAAAGACTTAAACAGATCTAAATCATTTGAAGCAGACATGGCCTTAGGGTTTTTGTAGGATTCATATTTATAGTTGGCTGTCGAAGAGATAATGTGAGAGTTCAAATGTTCCCATTTGAGACTAACATAATGGTGTTGATAGTCGAAACCTCACCCAGGGTTCATGTTTTGTTAGGAAAGGTTATTGTAGGAGCCAAATTGAGCTTTGAACTGACTGACTAAAAGTGACACAGACTTCCAGCGCTCCTTATGGTGGCCACAAGGAAATGTGGCTGATGCTCCAGTGGAATATCACATGACTGTTCATTTGTTTAATGCAGCCAATTTTGCTCTCAGACAAACTGCACGGGACAATGCAAGCAAATTCCCTCCTGAGGTAACAAACACAATCATGGAGCACTTTTATGTAGATGATTGTTTGAAATTGATGGCCACAGAAGTAGAAGCAATGGAACTAATCTTAAACCTCACTGAAGTCCGTCATATGAGGAGGCTTCCATTTGTCAAAGTGGATAAGCAACAGTAGAGCTGTCCTTGGTGCTGTTCCACAAGAAGACAGAGCTAAAGAGATAAGACTTTGACTTGAGCAAAGATCAATTGCCTATGGAACGAGCCTAAGGACTTCAATGGTGTGTCCAAAGTGACTCCTTCAAGTTCAACATCACCATCAGTAAGCGTGCACTTACCAGCGTGCACTTACCAAGAGGAGCATCCCTCATATATCCCTATATGATCCACTTGGCTTTCTGTGTCCGCTCACCTTGCCAGCTAAACTGTTGTTGCAGGAATTGTGCCAACAGGACCTTGGATGGGACATGACTATTCCCAACTCACTTTATGACCAGAGGACCAAATGGAATGGCAGTCTCTCACAGCTCACAGACTTTGAAGTTCCACGCTGCTTTAAGCCAAATCATTTTGATGAGTAAGTGCATAACCAGATTCGCCACTTCTCTGATGTTAGCGATCTAGGCTATGGAACAGTCAGCTATCTCAGAATGACAAATGCAGAAGGAAAAGTCTATGTAGCATTTTTGATTGGCAAGACAAGAGTAGCTCTAGTAGGCTAGAGTTAGCAGCTGCAGCTTTGTCAGTTAAGGTGGATAAAATGTTAAAAGAAGAATTGCTGCAACCTACAGACAGATCAGTGTTTTGGTCTGACAGCACATCGGTGTTAAAGTACATCTCAAATGACCACACTTGTTTTCATACCTATAGGACATCTAGGATTAGAGAAGGCCACACAAGTCTTTCAGTGGAGATGTACTGACACAAAGAGAAACCCTCCTGGCGACTGCTCTAGATGTGTGAGCGCAGAGAGGTTCATGAAGAACCCAAGATGGATCTCTGGACCTGGGGTTCCTTTGGTTATTAGAAGTGGACTGGCCGAATGAATCTGACAAAGTTGAACTTTGAAGATGATCCAGAGGTTAGGACATCTGCAACAGTGAATGCAATCATGCCAACAGACAAGTTGCACTTGTCACTTTTCAGACAGGCTGAAGTTGAGGGTAGCTTTTAAAGCTGCATTAAAGCTCCTTGTGCATAAAGGAAATAGTTCAAAGAAAGATTGTAAGCAGACTCCAAGGGTAACCAGAATGACAAAAGGGTGTGTCAAAGACAACATAAAAGAAGCAATAACAGTTAATGATCTGATAATGGCAGAAAAGGCTATTCTCTCCTATGTAAACAAAGTTTCCCTGAGAAGATTGACATGCTGCAAAAGGGCGCTTCCAATGTGAAAAAGGACAGTAGCATATACAGATTGGATCCAGTGCTGGACAATGGAATCCTCAGAGTGGATGGTCGCCTCAGGAGAACGGGTACAAAAAACATACTGGATAACAAATTGTAACTCTTCTGCAAGAAAGGTTCTCTCTCACTGTGTGACTTGCAAAAAGCACAGAGGTAAAGCCGGCAAACAAAATATGGCTGACCTGCCAAGTGAAAGACTTGTCACAGACTTACCACCATTTTCCAACATTGGCCTTGACTACTTCAGTCCTTTTGAGGTAAGAAGGGGAAGGAGCACAATGAAGAGATACAGTGTTACCTGCATGACCAGCTGAGCAGTACATCTAAAGGGAGCCTGTTCTTTAACAACAGACTCATGCATCATTGCCATCAGAAGATTTCTGTGTTGAAGAGGGCAGGCACAACACCTAAGATCAGATAATGGGACTAACCATGTAGGTGCAGAAAGAGAATTAAGAGAAGCACTCAGAACTTAAGATCAAAGGACCTCCTTAACCTGTCTGTTGAGCAGGACAGTAGGCTCTTTCGAGATGAGCCAGGTCTGCGCAGAATCGATCACTGGTGATCACCGCCCATTGTAAGCTGGTTAGATTTGTGTCCGACTTGCTCTGATGTCATGCACACGTAGGAAAATGTGGGTAATCTCACGAGATCAAGGCGGCCGCAGTTCTGAGACGCAGGCAGTGCAGTTGCTTTTCACCGACTGCAAGACCCAGGCGGACCCAGAGCATGCTGGCCTCTCAGCCAACCCTAACAGCCAATTGGTTCACAATCGACTCAATATGATGATATTTTATATAAACTTTTTATTGTTTTTGAATCGGAGGGATTAGAACTGCCATTTGTCTGATTTAAAGACATATTCTGTACAGAACACATGTTGTGTGGCTGATAGTGACGTTCTGAGAGACAATATCCATTCTGATCACAGATCATAAACAGTCTGTTGTTAATTAAGATCAGCAACAGATCACATGTAGAGCATTTTGACAGCTACTGTCATAATTAAAACATCTTGAGGCTGTGTACAAGCTGATATGTGGGTCTGATAACTTTTTATTAAATTGGAATCGCACCAAAGTGTTTCTGTCACTTCCTAACCAGCCTGAAGGTGGCTGAAATCGGCTGGAAACTGTTTGACTTTACCGCAGCTTTTTGTCACCGCCCCCTTTTGCTGCCGCCTGCTCTCGCTCACTTTACAGGCGTGGCGCAGTTCATCTCGAACGAGCCTGACGACAGAGGTCTGCCACTGAACATGCTCCTCTGATCGATGACCAAGTTGTGTAGTGGGTGGCGGTCATTGTCCATGATCGCTAGCATCCTTCTCATTGTCCGTTTCTCTGAAGGTCTAAAAAAAAATTCGTATAGACCCTTTGCACATGGCATCACGCTCTACTCGCGTGAAATATGAACGCCATGACGAACAGCTATGCTGTGTAGACGGATGGCAAGCTAAAAGTATTTGTTCTTGTTCTCCCATACACAATCTGCAGAGTAATCCTCACCAACACAAACATGTTTATGTATTGCCTTTCTGTTTTAAATGACTGATAAATAATAAAATTATCTTTACCAGCTAGCTGCCATGCAAACCAGCTGTTCCTGCTAACATGTCAACCCGATGATGACCCACATAACTAGAAATCGGTTATTCACTGATCTAGCTAGCTACATATCCCAAGAAGAAAGCTGTTCCCTTGATCATTTAACTTAACACGCATTCAAAAATATCAGTTAAATTAAAGACAACTGCAGGTCTGTGGAGCTCCTACCCCAGCTAGCCAACCAACTAGCTGCAGCCTGCTTTGGGCTGCTCGCTACAGTGGTGCTCAAAAGTTTACATACACATGCTTAAGTTGACTAAAAAGAGGAATAAAAAAATCATGTTTTGGAAATTTATTTTAATACCTAAATTAAAAAATGAGGTAAAATCCAACCTTTAAGGACACCAATTTTCTTTGTGAATGAATAACGTATTGTAAATAAATAAATGTTCTTATTTAAAATACAGGGGTCATAAGTATACATACCCTATGTTAAATTCCCATAGAGGCAGGCAGATTTTTATTATTAAAGGCCAGTTATTTCCTGATTCAGGATATTATGCATCCTGATAAAGTTCCCTTGGCCTTTAGAATTAAAATAGCCCCACATCATCACATACTCTTCACCATGCTTAGAGATAGGCATGGTTTTATTTCAGTTAGACTAATACCTGGTTTGATTTGCATTGAGAGATGATTTTATAGAAAGTATCCCATGCCTATCTCTAAGCATGGTGAAGAGTATGTGATGATGTGGGGCTATTTTAATTCTAAAGGCCAAGGGAACTTTATCAGGATGCATAATATCCTGAATCCAGGAAATAAATGGCCTTTAATAATAAAAATCTGCCTGCCTCTATGGGAATTTAACATAGGGGTATGTATACTTATGACCCCTGTATTTTAAATAAGAACATTTATTTATTTACAATACGTTATTCATTCACAAAGAAAATTGGTGTCCTTAAAGGTTGGATTTTACCTCATTTTTTAATTTAGGTATTAAAATAAATTTCCAAAACATGATTTTTTTATTCCTCTTTTTAGTCAACTTAAGCATGTGTATGTAAACTTTTGAGCACCACTGTACCTGCTGCCCATTGGTCAAATCTTAACATAGGCTCCTCAGAGAATATAATCACAGATATGAAGATGGCTAGATGTTACAATTAAAGTAATACATTTACAATAAAAACCCAGCATGCCAAATTGAATCAAATGCTTTTTTAAATTCTATAAAACATGCAAATATTTTCCCATTTTTAATGTTGGTGTAGTTTTTAATAAGGGTGATGTATGAGATTTCAGTTTACTTACATTGTGCATGGTAAGAAGGACAGTATTTTCAGAGCCTGCAGTTGGCTCTATATTTCTATTAGTGTTAATTCTGTATCTGGAGGATTTGTTAGTCTTTCACCCTTTCCTCTAAGTGTTGATGGGGGTTGAGCACTGTATTCAATATTCTTTTGCAGAAATTTAGTGTTTTGATGGTCTTTCATTTATTTTTCTATTTTGTTCTCCTCTCTAACTATCAGACGGGTTACTCTGCAAATTCAAATGGGAACCAATAAAATAGAAATACCAGTAAACCTTACTAAACAGATGGGCTTGAAATGGCAAATGAAGACACTGTGCACATGAAAATCATGCAAAGAAACAACATTTATATTATAACATATACATATTAACATATAGCCCAGCTTTTTACAAAGAAATATTCCGATATCACCACCAATGTAATCTTGAACATTTTCTTAGGTAACTGCAATGTTTTTATTAGATTTTTATAAGATTTTTTTGGGGGGGGCTTTTCCCCTTTATTAGATAGTGACAAAGGATAGACAGGAAAGATGAGAGAGAGAGAGAGAGAGAGAGAGAGAGAGAGAGAGAGAGAGAGAGAGAGAGGTGGGGGGGGATGACACACAGCAAAAGGCAGCAGGTCGGACTCAAACCCGGGCCGTTGCAAAGGACTTACTAGGTGAGCTAGAGGTTGCCCCAGGTATAATTATATTACTATATAAATACTATAATTTAATTACACACTTTTCCCAGTAACTGCAACAGATTAGTTACCTTTATTTTGTAATTTAGTAGTGTAACACTGTTATATGTTATAAGTAGTTACTCCCCAACACTGCAGGTCAAATAGTGTTCTATTGAGGGTTACTGTTAGTGGACAAATTGGTATCAGCGCATCTTCCACCTGTGAATTTCTTGACTGCCAGTGCAACAAAAAAAAATTAGGGTCCAAGGGCTCTAAGATATACTGCAGTTGTTATTAATGTGTGACATACATTTCACCTCAGCCCACACACATAGCCATAGATTCCGGGAGTGATTTTTTCAGGTGAAAATTTAAAGAGGTCAGCCACTTCAACATGCTTGTGTATCTCATTGCAACTCCCCAACTCAGTGCAGGTTGTTCCTTAGGTAACATAGGGGGGTTGTGTTATTACATGTATTAGGTAAACACACTGCTGCAAATGTTATGATCTTCTACATATTAGTTAAAAAGTGTTTAACGGACAGGACGTGTGCTATGTGGAAGGTTAAACAGGTTGCCGTGCTGGTGTGTAAACTGTTTGTGTCTCTGCTGTGGTTTGGAATTGGAGCTTTGACCATTTTAAGGTGAGAGTACAAACATTTGGTAAAGAGGCAATCTAATGGAAAGCTGTAAAGGCCTTACTGTAGCTGGCTGCAATGATTTCCGCGATCATCACTTATGAAGCACTAGGAGTGTGTGGTGGTGTTTGTATCTGCAATGACCTTTTCCTTCTGCCTGTATTGTTGTCTTTTCTTCATATACTGCTGTATGCGGGACGTTTATGGCCATGAGCAGACAGCCTTTAGGTCCCATGTGGGTGTGTAATCACCAGCCAATAACAGTGCACAGCCCGTTCTCATTCCCAATACATGACATCTAACACTGAGGTTTATCGGTATGTTTCTGTTTAGCCGACACGTACACATGCAGTGACAGAATGAAGCTCTTCATTTACACAAAATCCAGCAATGCAAATGCTCAAAACTCATCAAAATGTGCACATGCATCAGGACCCGTGGGATATTTTATGGATTCCTTGCTTGCATGTACCAAAAATGGAAAAAAAGGGTAGCAGACCAACTGAAGGTGTAAGTAGCCTAAATATATATATATATATATATATATATATATATATATATATATATATATATATATATATATATATATAAATAAAATGACCACTGGTCTGAATTGAAACATTATAATCATTATAATCACCATTAAAGGATTAGTCTTTATCATTTTCACAAATTAACAGTTTGCCTTAAAAGTAAGTACGTAAGTAATTTAATCTCCTATTTCTTAGAACTCAATAGAATAAGATAACATACAATAAGGCTGCTGTGAACTTAATCGGGCTCAAATGGAACTTTTATGATTGGGGAGAAAAGCCGGGTGGACTTGCATGACGGATTAAACAACAGGAAACCCAAAGTGTAATTAATATCATAGAGGAATGGCAATACTATTGTTGGAGCTTTAAAAAAAAAAATCTCTACAAATCACAGTACATTACTATAGCAGATGTCCAGACTGAAAGCAAGGTTTCAATAATGTAAGGCGCATTCTTAGTGAAATGTTCTGTCAAAAAGAAGAAAAAGACAGCTCCGGGGGTTTGGTAGGGTTGAATGTAGGGCTGCACAATTATGGCCAAAATGATAATAACGATTATTTTGATCAATATTGTGATCACGATTAATTGATTATTTGTTGATTTTAACCAAAATATATTTTATTGTCACATAGGCTATTTATAACTGCTTTCACATCCATATTATGCTACAATCCTCTTATGTTGAAGTTGTATGTTGTATATACAGCTGCAACACATGGAAATGAAAATTAGCTATCTGAAATAAACAGGATGGGATTTTTTTTTTTTTTTTTAAATGTATCTCTGAGAAAGCTCCTTCACTTGTTTTCAACAATAACTGATTAAAAGAGCTAGGGGGCGATGGACGTACTCAAAGAGAGACGGCTGACTCATTATCAATGGGTCAGGAACGGGTTGAATGGAGAGTCAGCAGAGTTACACACGTTGTGTGTATGACGCAGTGTCAGTGTCACTGCGCTCCATTTTTATGAACTATGATATTCTGCAATTATGATATATAAAGCAAACACTTTAAAATTATTACTAACGCTGCTTAACTGAAAAGAAAGACAAAGGTATCGCTGTGATGGCCTAAGCCACACGGGTAAAACCAGCCAGCAATGGTAGTATGGTATAAAATTTCACCCCATGATGTTTAGTACACATTAATTTATTGTGCAGTCAGCCACACCCCAAATAATTTGGGCATCTACACTAACACATTACACTGTTTGGTTAATTCATAATCCACATTTATTTATTTTAGCTTTACATGGTTTAAATGAAGTGCACTCTTTTCTACATTGTAAGGTTTTCTGTTATATTAATAATTATTTTATTATTATCTTTTTGTCTTTGTTATCATACTGATGGTGAGGTCCTTCCTGGTGCAGAAAAGGCATGGCCAACGGTTGACTGTTATATACTAAGGCCTGCCAATTTGGCTGAACCATCGACCACCAATGTGGGGGATTTAGGTTTATTGGTTATTAGTTGCAATTATGTTAATTTTTATTGTCCCCCATTTGTGTAATTTGGTTTGGCCAAATCGGATCTGCACCGCCAATAAACGGTAATTTCTGGAATTATCGCGTCTTTTCTTGTGGTCCAAGTCCTTCCCTATGTGCCTTTGCATCTTGGACGTCTTTCTGTTGTTTAGACATGGCTACATTTACTTAAAGTATACAAAGTGAACATGTACAATGGAATATGCCGTATCTGTTGCACGTACAATGGAACAAAAGGGAGTTTGGTTGGGGCTGGCTGGCTGTGAGTATTTGTTTTGCCCTGTCAGTTTTCTGTTAGCTCCGCTCTGCCTGTCTTTCTTGTTTGTCCTCGCTCTCCCCAGCCTGCCTTCACCAGCCAGCTGACTGCGCACACCAGTCCTCCATCTACTCATCACCTCTCCCGCCGTACGCACCTGCCACCATCAACTTCAATCAAGCTCTGTATTTAAACCCCGGATCTACTCATCATCTTTGCTTGATCGTTTCTGTCACATGGGTGACTCTAGCTCCAAGCTCTCAGTGACAACTTTACATTACTTACCTGAATCCGCTTGTCGTTATTTTTGTTGTCTCTTTGCGTTTGCTTCCCCTCAGTCCACCTTCCACCTTCCTGGTGTCTCCAGTCAGCTGGCTCCTCCATTCAGTTCCCTCCTCACGGCCTTCCTCAACACACCTAAGTAGCCCGTAGGATCTAATTAGATGTATTAATAATGTCCTACATACTTTGTCCTATGGGTTGCTAGTGTAACTGATACTTGCGAAGCATGTTTGCTCTACCCTCCAAAAAGTCAATACACCGATATATTACAGGACGTGTGGGCTACTTCTCTGTAAGTACCAATTTAATATAGACTGCTTTACATTACCCAGTTTCACACTTTCAAAATGTACATAAAACTGTTCATTTAACTTGATTATTCCAACAGCCAGGCTTTCTGCACGGAATCATTTCCCAAAAGGCAGTGATCACCTCCACCATGACCCCTGCGGAAAGAATGTGCACTCTAGTTTTAGATGAGACGGCCATCAAGAGGACAAGAGGACTTGGACAAGAGAAATGATGCGATTTATGGTGTATCTCCCTCAGGCCAGGCTGCAAAACAGGCAATTGTCATTTTGGGGAGGGGGAAACAACAAAAACAATTTTTTTTTTTTTTTTTTTTAGACCAACAACATTTTTTTTTTTGCTCTGTATGTTAAAAACATTTACCAAAAACGTTCTTTAACAGGCCATGGGTTATTTCTTCTCCTCCAATTCCATGCCAGCCGTGGAAATTGCCAGCATCATTAGGGATGCCATTTGGAACTATATAGGGCTGACAGTAGCTAAGTTGTCAATTAAATTATCTGAATCAAACGGCTTTAAAGTAAATAAACACCTGTGCGTAATGATGTGACATGCTGTTTTGTGATGAAATATGTATATTGAATTGATTTTAGAAATGTGAAGGTGTTTCTATTCATTTTCGCACTGAATCGCACATTCAAGCAAACTTTTGCAAACAAAGTTTTTCTAAACAGAATGGATCGCGCCGTCTACCAACACATGATCAATATTGCACAAGTTATAATAGGGCTTATGTGTCAGCTGATAGCGACATATCAAGGTATAATAAGAAAACAATGACACTATCAACACATCTCTATGATGATGCAGATGCAACTTGTCTTTTATTTGAGACATGTCTTACTGTTTGAGTGTCTTCTATTTACTCCAGAGGACGTCCCATGACTTGTCCTAACCTATGTCGGCCATTTCCTTCATGAGTCCCTGATAAATTAAATTCAAAAAGTCTCTTGACTCCTCGTCCGTCCACTTCCATCTGTCTTTGTTGACACCTGCCATGTGTGCAGACAGAGCAGAAATACTGAGCAGAAATTAACTAAAACTTCTTCTTCTTTGTTTTGTGGCGGGTTGCAACCATACAATGACCTAAAACTTAATCACAATTCATTATTTATTCTGCAAATAAGGTTTCCATCAGCTTTTATTGCATAAGCCGTATATGGATCAAGATAAAATCCCATGAGACTGAACGTATTTCCTTTGAGTCGATATTCATGAAATTCCATCAAACTGTACTGTTTCCATAAGGCATTTTTCATTCGATATCACTTAATTCACTTAAAAATACGTGTGGATGGAAACATAGCTACTATGTACTGCACAGACCTTTAAACAGATGCATTGACACAATGTATTAGTAATATGTGACCAGGCAACATCAAAGCTTTGCACCTACTTGGGGCCACCCTCTGGGTAGCGAGGATTCCTGCTGCATTCATGTGGGGGTTCGGAGGGTTCCTGTGGTGTTCAATGTCCCTCACCTACTGAAGTCGATCAGGAACAACTTCAAGTATGGCCTAAAGGTAAGCACAGTAAAGACAGCAAATACATTTTTAATGATTTGTCTATGAAATGGTTTCATGAAGATGAATGGCATGGTTAAGATACAACATTATCACAAGGATTCTCATACCAGCTCTTATTTATTTACATCCTTTGATCCAAAGCAAAAATGTTCTGTGGCGTCATATCTTGAACTTTTATGAGCTCGACAAGGTCCACACTGTTCGTGTGGCGCCAGTGGCGTAACAAGCCAACACCAAGCCCTTATGCAGGATTATAAAGGCGGGCCCCCCACTACAGCACGTGATTATGGCACAAGGTCCACAAGTAGGCTACCATGAATAGGACAGGTTAGGATCATAGAGACACAGCATATGAGATGAGATGACTGACAAAATCAGGAGTAGGCTATGTGCACCACAACAAAGAAACACTGGTGAATGCACATCATGACACATGAAAAAAGGGCAGTCCCTCCAAGATTTCACAGCCTTTTTTTGAGATTGTTGAGGCCCAAAATGCCTGATTTCACGGGAGATTTTGTAAAATTTACAATTTAAATGTAAATGTATAATTAATCTGATAAACAGATCACAGTCTGCTTTTAGGTGTACAGTGGTGCTCAAAAGTTTACATACACATGCTTAAGTTGACTAAAAGAGGAATAAAAATCATGTTTTGGAAATTTATTTTAATACCTAAATTAAAAAATGAGGTAAAATCCAACCTTTAAGGACACCAATTTTCTTTGTGAATGAATAACGTATTGTAAATAAATAAATGTTCTTATTTAAAATACAGGGGTCATAAGTATACATACCCCTATGTTAAATTCCCATAGAGGCAGGCAGATTTTTATTATTAAAGGCCAGTTATTTCCTGGATTCAGGATATTATGCATCCTGATAAAGTTCCCTTGGCCTTTAGAATTAAAATAGCCCCACATCATCACATACTCTTCACCATGCTTAGAGATAGGCATGGTTTTATTTCAGTTAGACTAATACCTGGTTTGATTTGCATTGAGAGATGATTTTATAGAAAGTATCCCATGCCTATCTCTAAGCATGGTGAAGAGTATGTGATGATGTGGGGCTATTTTAATTCTAAAGGCCAAGGAACTTTATCAGGATGCATAATATCCTGAATCCAGGAAATAACTGGCCTTTAATAATAAAATCTGCCTGCCTCTATGGGAATTTAACATAGGGTATGTATACTTATGACCCTGTATTTTAAATAAGAACATTTATTTATTTACAATACGTTATTCATTCACAAAGAAAATTGGTGTCCTTAAAGGTTGGATTTTACCTCATTTTTAATTTAGGTATTAAAATAAATTTCCAAAACATGATTTTTTATTCCTCTTTTAGTCAACTTAAGCATGTGTATGTAAACTTTGAGCACCACTGTATCTCTCTGTTTTGCAGTGTCTTTAAAGGTCTTGAGCTTCATTTTCTTTATGGGCTGATAAATGCCTACCTGATTACTTTATAGCCTCTTTTCACAGAATTCTAAGAATACTTTCTCTCCTCCCTTTTTTGCTTCATTCAAATCATCAAAAATGGACTCTGATGCAACATATCCATTTGTTATATGGTAAAGGACCTCTCAATCGATGGACGGTTCTGAAAGGTGGATCTGATGGTCTTTAAATCCCTCTAATCACGTTCTCATACATGTGTCATCATGGTCAGCTAGTTGTTTTGTCTTTGCACTCCATACACTCATGATGTGTGAGTGTCCATCTATGAACTGCACTTTTGTTAAGTGAAAACCAAGTTGAACCTACAGTATGTATGAGAAACATTACTATACTAACCTTTAAATTCTCTTCCAAGACTGATGGAAAGCCTGGCCCAATTCGGAAATCTCTTTGGATATAAGGTTAATGTTAACAAAACAGAAGACCTGGCTCCGAACTCATTGATAACACACAAGTTGAGAGCATCTTTTCAATTTAAACGGCCTAAGGTGGGTACAGCATACCTCGGTGCCCCACAAGACCTAGATAAGCTATACAAGGCAAACTACAATAAATTAATTGATAAGATATCTGCAGACTAAAACAGATGCTGTTTTACCCCTTACACTTTTGGGTTGGAAAGAGTGCATTAGGATAAATGTTGTGTTTTTTTTTCAGGCTCTGCCTCTTACACCAACAAAGCTACGTTTACAAGTTTAGACCGCCTTATGTCCAGGTTTATTTGGCAGGGAAGACATCTGTGCATAAGATACAAAGAGACTCCCCCCTTTAAGCTTTACTGTATGACCTGTCGACTGAGAGCACTGACCATTTGGGTCTCTGACCATGTGGAAAATAGGTGGCATTCCCTTATCAAATGTCCCGTTCATTGAAGATCAAGCGTTGGAAGGGTCCCTGCGTAAGTGGTTAAAAACACTCTTGCAGTCTGGAGGGTGGGGCAGAGGTCCTTTGGTCTCCTTGCTGAGGTTTTGGTTCTCAAGTCAAGTATTGCTTACTCAAAACGTTTTGTACCCTTAAAAATCAGATACAGGATATAAAAGACAAAGGATCAGAAAATAAAAACATTTGAACAGTTGGATGTGGAATTTAAATTGCTGAGGTCAGATTTCTTTTGATATCTTCAAGTTAGAAGCTTTTTGCTTTAAGCCCCCAAATTGGAATAGCCCTAAAGAATGTGATTTGTCCATTGAAGAATACTTTATAAAGATTCAAGACAGCGAGTATACAATAAGACCTTTATCCATTTTGTATAGGGTGTTGTCTAGTATGGTGCAAGAAAACACCCTTCATGTCAAACGGAAATGAAAGGGGGAGCTCGAATTAGATGTAAGTGAAGAGATTTGGATAAACATTTTCACAGAAACTCATAAAGTCACTAACTCGAATGTTTGGAGAGAGTTTCAATGGAAAATAGTAAATGGATATTTTAGAACTCCCACCAATCTCTTCAAAATGTAGCCTGAGCTAACAAGTGCATGTTTGAGGAAGTGCGGAGAAGGGACTGCAAGCCATACACATATATTTGGACGTTTCCTCGCTTGGACAACTTTTGGTGGGGGATTTTGACCTCCTTGATAAAATGATGGGCAGGGGACCCACTGCTAGCCATCCTTGGGGTCTTACCAGATGTGGTGGAGAGCTGGAAAAAGAAATACCTGCTGCATGTACTTCTTTCAGCAGTAACAAAACACTGAGCTGGCTTAAAAACACTCCAACACATGATTCTTGGCTATCAGTAGTCAGGGGAATATATACAATGGGAAAAAACGTTAATGTTAATATAAAATGCAGAATTTATGGCTCAATGGTCACCTTGGCTGGATGGGAGCAGGGAGGCACAGGGATAGGATTTTTTGGGTGTTTTTATTTTTACAGCTCGTATCTTCTATGTAACTGTATGTGATAAAGAGTGGCTGTGGCTGTTAAAGGCTGCATGCTCATGCAGAACACAACTGACACAAATGCCACCTGTTTCTTTACAACCTCCGCTGTGAAGTCAGGAACTATAGACAGCCTGCCACCCTTGCGTGATAATGGAGATGCCTCAGCTGCTCGTCAGAGAATTTAGTCATGGACGTGGTAGTAATGGACTCTGATGACAAATGCTCGCAGTGGCTTTCCCTTCTTCGGCTTTGGACAGAGAGCACAATGCGCCCTGTCGAGTAAAGGCTTCTCCTCCAACTCCAGCACATCCTGAAGTAATTGAGTGATGAATTCAGTAGGATGTGACCCTTCATCTCCCTCAGGTATGCCTAGTATACGAAGGTTATGTCTTCTCTGCCTGCCCTCCAGATCATTGCATTTTGTTTTTAGTGCACACACTTCTGCGGATAACTCGCTAAGTTTGGAATACATAGCAGCGACCGTGTCACTGTGTGTTCTGGCAAAGCACTTCAGATCATGAATAGTGGCGTTATGCTTATTCACTGTAGCCTGCAATCCAGACAAGAAGTTCTTAGGCTCTTCTTTTACAGCTTTACAGAAGATTGCTGGATAGCAAGTCCACTTGAAAATCAACTTTTCCACATATACCGCCAAATTTGGTGAGTTTTTTGAATAGGATAAGCCCCTGAAAAAGGCAATTGATTTGCGGGGAAAAAAAAAATAATAAAAATGACTTCAGTTTCAGTAGGGCCTTCGCTGCTTTCAGGCACTCGGGCCCTAATAATATCAGCTTTTAAAGCTTGTACGCCATCTGTGAATGTAGTGGCATTCAATGTGTCCACCCCGATGCTAGTCACTCCACCATTGTTAGCGCTACCTTTAGCCATGCTAGCTGGCAAGGGGCGAGTAGTGCTAGTAGTCTTCAAAGCCTCGTTTTTTTGTGAAAGGGTTTTCACAAAATATTTGGTACACTGTGCTCTATATGAAAATAAATGTAGCAGTTGGCAGGAGCTCACAGAGAACACGGCTACTCTATGCGTGCGCACCGGAAATCCTGCCTACAATGTTTTGTCGGCGGCGCGGCCAACTTATGTTCTAGTTACCTTGTTGCTAGACCATGGTCCTGATTTCGGCCCGGGTGTCCTGCCTCTGGTTCCTGCTCCAGTGGCCTTGTTGCCGGACCTTGGCCCAGCTGACCCGTTGCCTGTTTCTGGCCTGGCTGTCCCCAGTCCAGCTGATTGTTCGCCTGTCTCAACCACTCAGCATTCGCCGGCCTTCCCCGTCTCCTGAGGGACTCAGCCTTCACTGGTGTGCAAGGCCTCCAGAGGGTCTTCACCGGCCTGCTTGGCCTCCTGAGGGACTCAGCCTTCGCCGCTCTGCCTGGCCTCCAGAGGGGTTTTGCCTTTGCTGCCAGCCACCAGATAGTCTTTAACGTCCTGCTTGGCTGCCAGAGGGGTTAAGCCTTCGCCGCAACCCCACAGTCCTCAGTTCCCGAGCCCTGTCATCGGTTGTTCTCTCTTCTCCCTCCGTGGGTTGTGTTTTGACTTTTTGTTGTCCCTCATCCGAACACCCTCCGCCCTCCCTGGGTTGACTTTTCCTTGTCCCTCCTCCGGTCCCCCTCCGCCCTCCTTGGGTTGTTTCTGCTCGAGTTTTGGGACGTCTGAGATTTGTCATGGTTGTGTATGTTTCAGTTTCTTGTTTTATTTTGTAGTCTGTTTTTCTCCCTTGTCATGCCTTGTTTTACTTCCTGCCTTGTGTTTCCCACCTTTGTAATTGCCTGAAAAACCTGATGTGTTTCACCTATTCACCGTGAGTCCTAGTGTCACCTAACCCTTGTTCACCTTGTTAACTCTTGTATTTAGTCTCTGTGTTGTTTTTGTCTGTTTTCCAGTACTGTATTGTTTTTGGATTATGTGTGTGTTAGTCTACCCATTTTCTCGGTGTTCCAGTTTTTCGGTATTCCTGTTATTTTGACTTTCTCAACATTTTGGAATTATTGTAGCCTATTGTTTAGATGACTCCTTTGGTTGTATATCTTTTTGTATGTGATTATTCCTCAAGCTCACCACTTTCTGCCTGGCTGTCTCTGCATTTGGGTCCTCTAATTCTCTGAACCTTGTGAAAGATTTGCATAGAGCAGGGACATAATAATAATAATAATAATAATAATAATAATAATAATAATAATAATAATAATAATTAGTATTACAAAGCACCCAACGTCAAACTATACATGTAGTTGTTTAATGTTTTGAATAACACTGTGGCCTGAGGCTGCCATACAAGGTGCCATCTGATAGTAGTGCTGGAGGCCAGGGCAATACCATCCAGAATAATTATATCTTTGGATAATGAGGTTCAGAAGTGTTTTGTCTGAGTTTAACATCAGAAAATTGTAGGTCATCCACAATTTATATCTTTAATGCATGCTTGAAGTTTCAATACTGACTGGTTTCGTCTGGTTTGATTGATAGATATAATTGTGTGTCATGTTACATCCTGCTACGCTCTGCTGTGCCCTGCTACGTCCTGCTGTGCCTTGTAACGCCGCACAATTCCCTGCTATGCCATGAACTACTACAAAGAACTACTACAAACTACTATTTTTTTGTGACTGTTATTGCCACTCTTCATTCTAACCCCAACCGGTCGTCAGACACCACCTACCAAGAGCCTGGGTCTGTCCGAGGTTTCTGCCTAAAAGGAAGTTTTTCCTTGCCACTGTCGCACTGTTGCTTACTCTGGAGGGAACTACTAGAACTGTTGGGTCCTTGTAAATTCTGGAGTGTGGTCTAGACCTGCTCTATCTGTAAAGTGTCTCGCTTGTTATGAATTGATACTATAAATAAAATTTAATTGAACGTTCACGTGGATATTAAAATCACCTACAATAAGTACTTTGTCTTATTCAAGGACTACACATGAAAAAACTCAGAAATTCAGAATATGGACATGGAGCTCGGTAAATAACAACAAAAATAACTGTCTGTAATGTTTTCCATGTTGAATTGTTTAAGATTAAGAATAATAATTATAATATTTATAATTTGGTTTAGGAATAATTAACAGGCTTGAATCAAAGATGGCTGCTTCCCTCCTCGGCCAGAGCCTTGAGGGATTTGAGCACTATGATTGGGAGGAGTGGATTCATTTAGATTAACATATTCTAGCCCAGTCTCATGGCAGTTTGTGAAATGGTCACATTATTTAATCTATTGATTGTGTACAGGTCATGTTAATGTCGTTTTGTGTGTTGATTGTGAATTTTGAAGTAATGTATTACAATGGGAAGCCTATTTTTTGATAACAAAACAATTACAGTAGCACATAGGCCTAGTATTGAAAAGAAGAAATCCGCGCAGGGAGGTTGGTCGGGGTGGTGGATGAGTCAAACAACACAGGATTTTCACCCCGGAGACCAGGGACCGTGTCCCACGTATTGCAGTTCCTCTACCCAATATTCTCTTCCTAACCACAACCGTCCCGTTGTTGTCTGTGTGTCCTGCGTGTGACGGTTCCTGGTGTTGCGTGCCATGGAGCACGCGGATCGTGTCCCTGCACCTGGGGATCGCGTCCCGCGTGTGGCAGTCCATCCCGTTGTTGTCGCCGGCGTGTGGCGTTTCATTTCCCCGTTGTTGCGTGCCCCAGAGACCGCAGATCGCGTCCCGGCGCAAGTTGTTGTCACGTCTAACGTGTGGCATTTCATTTAATTTAATTCCAATTAGGTTAGGTGTTAAGTACTCTTTTGTTTACTTTTGTTTACTTTTGATTTAACCAATCTTAGTTGGGGGACAGACACTGTGGTTATGGAACTATGAGTGGGTGACAGCTCTAACGGAAGCACAGAGGAGTGCTTAGCACTGTCCCTCTGATTACTAATATCAAACCTGGGTTGTCATGGTTTGTGACCGATAATAGACTCAGATTTCTTGATATGAGAGCGGCTCCGTCCAAAGTGGGATGAATGCCATCTCTCCAAATCAGACCAGGCTTTCCCCAGAATGCACTCCAGTTATCTAAGTAGCCCACATCATTAGCTGGACACCACCCTGATAAACAGCGGTGGAAGGATGACATGTGGCTGTACATGTCATTGCTGATCAGAAAACTGAGTCCGACGTTGTCTTTGCATACGCTCAAAGTGACTCAACATTAATTTTAGTGATCTCGGATTTGCGTAATCGGGTATCATTACCACCTCCGTGAAGTACAATCTTATTGTATTTACGGTTATCTCTAGCCAGCAGCTTTAGATGGGATTCTACATTGCCCGCCCTGGCTCCAGGTACACACACGACCGCAGCCGCTGGAGCTGCCAATTTTACATTCCGCAGTATAGAGCTCCCAATAACCAGAGCCGGTGTGTTACTGAGTGGGGAGAAACTGTTAGAAAGGCGAAGATGTTGGTGGTTAGCCATAGGCTCCGATTTAGAGCGACTGCCACCATGTGTGCGCCCTGGTTTAGAGCTAGCGCTACGCTTCCTTCGGACAGTCACCCACTTTCCTGGTTGCTCGGGGCCTGCTACGGAGCACTGGCTAGCTACGGAAACATATGATTTTGATTTCATGGGGATGCATGGAATGGATGCAAGGATGTGGTTGTACGGATGTGGATTTGGTGTACTAAAGGAGGCAGAGGAATACATCTGACACACAGAGCAAGAAAGAGCAGGAGAGGAATTAGCCTTTGCTAATGGCTAAGCTAAAGTAGCTAACAACTTTTTAAAAATTGTGAGATCAGCGAGGCATTCGCTGTAAAATATGCAAACTATAAGTGCTTGGGTATAACTAGTGTTTAAATACAATCCAGGCACTTAGCCACTAGATTAAAAAATAAAGCACAGTTGAGTACGTTTTTGATGGAGCAGAAAAGTAGCGTCCGTGAGACTGGAGCACCGGAAATTAGACTATATGCTTACCGTAAACGTCAACAGGATTGACACAAATACATGTATGTAGTGGGGCTTTGGCTTTTATGATGAATTTACAGTAAAACAGTCTTGAGGATAAGGTCATATACTGTAGCTATGTTTTACATAGGTTGATTGTAAGTAGGTTTAAAACTACAGCCAATATTACCATGAAATATGGTGGAAATGAAAAGTGTCGGTAGAGGACAGCGCTATTTAGGGTTGCTAAATAGTATAGGCTGCATTTGAGCAAAATTGCATTACATTAACAAATGTGAATGGAACCAATTGCATACCTGTAAACGTCATCATAAATAATGAGATTATTCTTTACAAGCATTTTGCATGTGCCACTACTTTGCTAGAATATCCATCTATAGCAATCAATTGTGTCACTCCAAACACTGCAAACATTTCTCATTTTGGGCTAAATGGAGTTTATGCCCCATAACAGTTATGGGACTGGATTGACGTTCCACAGGCCCTGTACTATGAAATGAATGACAAGTGACTTTTGTCAGTTTTACGTCTGGCATACATTCTCTGTTCAAATATGTTCTACAACAAGCCCTGACTTGAGTTCTAGCGCTGTTGCCTACAACAGGCTACAATACAGCTCTACGTAGTTCAAGTTCAAGTTTTATTATATTTATTTAATAATTATTTATTTAAACAGTAGTTGATGGGAATTTGTCTTGGTGTGCTCACACATATCACACATGACATTAACACACCAAAACATATATTGCATGTTACATGAAACACTAAATGTATGTAACAGGTTGTGAACCAGTCCATAAAGTGCTTGGTGCAGGAGGCACAAGCCAGAGTGCAATAGGAACAGTTCATAGTACAATGGCAAATGCTTATTCCTCTCTTAGCTCATTTCAGGCAATAGTCATAGGCAATGGCCTACCTTGCATCTCATTTTGTGGTAAGGTATCGCCATCCCACACAGGACTCCACCAACCTGATTTTCTGCAGCAACAATAACTTTGGTTTGGCCCCACTTTCGACCAAATGTTGGGCCAGTCCACAAAAGTTTGAGAGGATTAAGGCTGAATCTCATTTCTTCCCCTTACCCCTTCCCCTCGTTTTTGCGCGTTCACGCGGGACCTAGTGGTGTCCCATTCCTTGAAGTGACCAAGTGCTAGGGGAAGGATCAAGGGGTGTACGGCCCTAGAAAGCAAGTCAGATCTGGAGCTCACTTGTAAACACAGAAGCAACAATGGCTGCCGCATCTACAAGAGAGACACATAAATGTAAGTATTTTCGGCTTAAATAATTGATTTAAAAGTTACGACAGTCTTGTTTTGTGGTCTATGCATTCCTGTACATGTATACTTGCAACAACATTCTTAATTAAAACTTTTTAAAAATCGCTAGCTTGCGCTAACGCTAATTGCTAACGCTAACGTTGATTTGAACAACAGTCCCGCATTTCTCTGCCTTGAATGAACTGTATACATCGCATAGACTGTATATATTAATATTAACGGTCTATGATACATCGCTACGTGCTTTACATATACCGTCCTGTATCACACAGGGACCAGGAGGACACAGCAGCTGGTCCACTTTCCACTTCTGTTCCTGCCCTTTTCACCATCTAATTACTTCCCTGCAGTTTACCTTCCCTGTGGGCTTTTTTCCAGTCCCGGAGCTCCAGTTTTTTGTTTATCCTGGTTCCTTGGTTTTTGTATTTTGCTTGAACTCGTTTTTTTCTTGAAATAAATCTTTTTTTAAACTTCTTCTACCCACCTGCTTTTCTCTGCCTTTGGGTCCTCCATTCCTGGGATCGTCACACTCGCTTGAGGTTGTAAACATTAGGATGAGCCGGATACTCGGCTGAAACGAGTATCCGGCACGGATAAAGCACTTTTGCCGAATACAAGTATTATACGAGTCAATATCTGTGCTCGGATTGGGTAGCGGACCGTGCGCCACGCCCGTACACACACTCTCTCTCTTACACACACTCTCTCTCTCTCTCTCTCTCTCTCTCTCTCTCTCAGGTCCGCGGGTCTTTTCCGTTAATGTTTAGGGTTTCTTCAGCTTCAGGTTTGTTTTTACTTCGGTTTGTAGTACTTACTTAACCAGTAGATTTCTTGTAACGTGGGGTATAATGCGACTCGCTGCGTCTCTGCCGGAGATATATATATATATTTTTTCTTCTTGTGTTCAGTGGTTCAGTATTTTATTTTCAATCTCTAAAACAGTGAAAACATTACATTTACTTCCATTTAACAAGTTATACAGAAGTTCAATAATCCATAAATCAGTTATTTTTCATTTCCCACGTGACCTCCAAAATAGAATAATAAATGAACAAAAACATACACAAACCCATATTGCATTTACGTTTGAATATTTTCCACTTTAGAGCATTTTAAGTCTTTGAAAATGAAAAGTCAAATAGAGTTTTCAGTTTCATTTTCAAAAAGTATTTACATATTAATTGTGACCTACATATTGCTTCTTTAAATTGCATTGATTATATTGCATTTACATTTTAAAATTGAAATTAACATATATAGGCAAGGCAAGGCAGCTTTATTTGTATAGCACATTTCAGCAACAGGGCAATTCAAAGTGCTTTACACAAAATCAGTTAAAAAAAACAGTTAAAAGAAAATAAAACCGATAAAACACAGAAGAAACAGTTCAAAATAAAAACAGATAAAACACAAGAATAAAAGTTACAGTGCAGTATAAGATATTAAACATGAAAGAAATGAACATCATTTAAAGAAAGGCAACATCAAAAAGAAAGGTCTTCAGCATTTATTTAAAAGAACTGAGAGTAGCAGCAGATCTGCAGGTTTCTGGGAGTTTATTCCAGATATGAGGAGCATAGAAACTGAAAGCTGCTTCCCCCTGTTTAGTTCTGACTCTAGGAACAGAAAGTAGACCTGTCCCAGATGACCTTAGAGGTCTGGGGGTCATAGTGTACTAGCAGTGTACTTTAATCGTTCCTCTTTGCTCCAAAAACAACCACCTCAGTTTTTACCTCATTTAATTTCAGAAAGTTCTGGCACATCCAGCCGTTAATTTGTTCAATGCACTTAGTCAGTTTTTGTATTGGACTATAGTCCCCTGGCGATAAGGTTATGTCAATTTGTGTGTCGTCCGCATAACTATGGTAACTTATTTTGTTGTTTTCCATAATCTGAGCCAGTGGAAGCATGTAGACGTTAAACAGAAGAGGCCCCAGAATGGAGCCTTGGGGAACTCCGCACGTCATATTTGTACGCTCAGATGTATGATTACCTATTGACACAAAGTAATCTCTATTCTGTAAGTAGGATTCAAACCAGTTTAGTACTGAGCCAGAAAGGCCAACACAGTTTTCCAATCGGCCTAGTAATATGTCGTGGTCAACCGTGTCAAATGCAGCACTGAGATCAAGTAATACTAAGACGGAAATTTTGCCAATATCTGTGTTAAGGTGGATGTTATTAAAGACCTTAACGAGCCGCCTCAGTGTTGTGGTGTGGTCGGAAACCCGACTGAAAGGTATCAAAACTGTTGTTTAGTGACAAGAAATGGTTGAGTTGTTGAAAAACGGAAGGTTTGTTTTTAGGGCCTGAATAGGCCCTGAATTAGGGCCCTATAGAATATTGTCCAATATTGTCCAGCATTTTAAGTCTTTGTAAATGAAAAGAAAAGTTTTCATTTACGTATTTTAATATCAAAATGCATTTTAATCGTTTTAATATAGTCACATAATGCCTACACAAGGATGTGAATATGAATATTAGATTATGGCATTTTGATTCAAATTTTGACTCTAAAAACATAGATTTGTGGAAAATGAAAATGCTATTGTGGAATTACATTTTCATTTTCATTTAAATTAAGTCCCCTATAGGCTTCCATAGTCGTCTTCTCCTCTGACAGATATCATAAAATACAGCTGTATGACAAAACCATGAAAAGCTTATGCAGCTGTGCCGCACATCATATTTAATTGCTATCGCTTTTAAACAATATCTAATGTTTGTTAAATGTCTGTTGCCTCGATTCCTTATTCCTCGAGGCTCTTCCTCGACTCCTCGGCTCAAATCTCCCGTGGGCAGGAATAAGAGGAGGATGTACAATTTGGAAAATGGAAAAGGGCTTTTTGCGGGTGCGGGTGTGTGTGTGTGTGTGTGTGTGTGTGTGTGTGTGTGTGTGTGTGTGTGTGTGTGTGTGTACTGCTTCTCAGCAGGGGTGTTGCTCAACTATCACATCCTGGCACACCTGATTTTCGTCAATCATCAAGCTCGGCTACTGCGTGGTAATGCTCAAGGCCCCCGAGCTCTAGTAAAACTTGAATTGATCTGTTGTTGTTGCTTTACTGGAAAAATTGTCACCCGTGTCTCCTCCACCTCCAGTGTCAGCCAGAACCTGAGCTGAGTCTGTCTGCCGATCCCCTGCCATTACCTGCCACCATACTCAGTCAAATACCCATCCCACCTGCTCATCATTCAAGCTCATCATACAACACTCTGCTTTACAAGTACCAAGTAAAGTGGCCAAATAAAGAACTTACTAAATAATGTTTGTTTGTGTCTGAATCATCCCTGGGGTCTAAACAAATCTAAAACAAAGCTTCACAAAAAAATCTTGATCGCTATTGAGCTAGACCTCCACCATTGTTAAAGGTTAAAATTATTTTAGTTTAACATGAAACATCCCTCAATCCCTCAGTCACTACTGCAAACCCCACCAGACTCCATTTAAACTCAAAGTAATATTGTCATGTAAAACACATAATTCAAAGTCAATATAAACAAAATAAAACTATATAAAGCTTGTCTTGGTTTGTCTTTCCACTGTTCCAAAACTCTGGTTTGTTTGAAATAAACCCTTAATTTACATGACAATTTACATATAACACATGCTAAAAGCATTGTTAATGGAGTTTGCTGAAACAGTGATTTCGGAGCTGTTTCTGGTTAAACAAAAAGGATATTACTCTTTAACCAAAAGGGCTCTTTGTAGGGATCCTTTCCAAAATATTGTCACACACATATAATAATCTGTGTTAAAAAAAAACGCCCTATAGGATTACATTGTAGCCTGGTTCACACATTCTCGCTCAATAGTGTACTTTTAGCCACATTACTTACATCCTGCAATCCATGGGAAAATAGGATCCAGAAAAAAAACACAATGACCCTTTAATAATTTATGGACAGCATTTTCTAAACCAACTAGCTGAAGGCGCTTTATAGTGACAGGCTCCTTTGGCAGAACATAACTTTGCCACTGAGGAGGTTAACAGGCCCGTGACACAGGACTCAACCCTCTAATTCACTTTTAGCAGCTCTATATGTCCTCGAGCTTGGATGAAGCAAAATGAGAGATGCTTGTAATCCTGCACATCACCTCCCCCACTCCCTCCTTCTATTCAAGTGGATTTTCTTTTTTATTCTTTTTCTTTTTTTAGACTTTAAAAAAAGTTAGAATTACACGTAATGCAGATTCATATTGTTAACACATACATGTTTTTCTGGAGAAGAGTGAAAGAGAGAGAGATTAGCTCTGGTATGGGAAAACAGAGGGGGGGCGGGGGGTTGTCAGCTCAGCACCCAAATGATTTATCATCTATTTATATTTCTCTCAAACACACACTCAGCACTCTAGTCTAAACAGGGCAAATGCTCCCAAAAGAACTCCCATGGTAACATTTACAACAGAATATTTCCATATAAAATATAAATGTCATCATTTGTTCATGTATGAATAAAGTAGAGGCAACAGGTTTCTTTTTTGGTCGAGATCAAAAAGGAAATTAGAAGTTAATAACAATTCATCAGCATTAGCCACGATTGTAATGAAATGTGTTTATTCATCTGGGTAGTCTATATTAGTGAGGGGTCATAAAAAGTTACTGACATGTTTATATAGAGAAATTAACTAGGACATGTTGAAGCAGGTGAAAGGTTCAGTTTGAATAAAATGTTCTAGTGAGGTTTTTGATTTACAGTCATTTGATATTGAACATTCTCAAGGCCGTCAAGCAATCAAATAATATACTTATAAACATTTATGATTTAGTTATTAATTGTCTGGCTGCTTTGTGTATTTCAAGTTAAAGTGGCAACAAGGAACTTTCAGTTTGTGTTTATTCTAGCGGTCCCTTTGGACAAAAGCAGTGCCATTGTAAAGATCTTTGTTGTCTTCCATGGACTTCTGTGTCCATCCAGGTCAAAAGTCAAGTTGTTTTTTCAGCATTTTTGGCTCTTTAAAAAAAAAAAAAAAAAAAAGTTTAAACTTTTTTACTGTTGACACTTTTTGTCACTGGTTTTAAATTCATGGTTAATAAACCTAATTTATGTGACATAATACCCTACTTTGGAGTATTAGTTTACAGAGTATTATGACATAATACCCTACTTTTGAGTAAGACGTTACAGAGTATTATGACATAATACCCTACTTTGGAAAAGACAGAAATTATGAATTATTTTGACTAATAGCTAAGATCAAAGGATGTTGAGTGGATTGTTACGGTAGGGGGGTCATTTTAGTTTAATATGAAACACCCAAATGCAGAAAGCAGGAGCGAGCTTTAGAACAACTTTTATTGATAACAAAAAACGAACAGAAAAAGGCAAAAATCCAAAAGTTCCAAAAACCAAAACAGGCACAAGGGAAGGCGATGACAAACGGTGAAAACTCCACAGGTACAAACTCACGAGGGAAAACCAGGAAAGACTCACAGGGAAGGCAGGAACACGGCAATAAAACGCAGACTGGGAAAACTCACATGAAGGAGGAACTCAACGTCGGACAACAACGACACAAAATGATCAAGCACTAGACAAAGGGAACATAGAGGTTAAATACACAAGGTAACGAGGTAATGGGGAACAGGTGAGACGTCAGGTGAACCACATTAGGGCGGGGCAGGACAATCAGACAAACAAAGCAAAGCTAGACAAGACAAGACAGGAAACCAGACTACCAACATAAAACAGGAAACAGACACTCACCAGGGAACACGAGACAAGACCAATCACACAAAACCAGGGTGAAACTAGGACAAAAACACAAGGAGGCCAAAAAAAGGAAAAATAATCCCAACAAAAACCCCAAACCATAACATGGATACTGTTTTAAAATGAATGCAGTCATTAATTTTACCTGCAAAGAACATTGTATGGTTTCCATACAATGTACATCCATGCATCCATGTTATATTTGGGCATTTTTTTTCTAAGAAGCCCATATTTCTGATACTAAAAAAAACTTTGGAAATGAGTAATGTCCACATAAATTACCCCCTGTACTACTGAGTTAGCCTTACCAGGAAGTCATATTGTTGAATGTTTGCTTGGACAGAAAATCATTCATTTACAACAAGAAAATACGTCACAGATACATTGTTGCATACAATACTATATATAATTTAGCTTAATCTGGATGTATTTTGAACTAACCCGGCTGTCGCTGTTAGTGTCATGAGCCAAAGCATTAGCAAGGTTATTGTAGAAACCAGTGTAGTAGTAATAATAATAATAATAATAATAACTTAGATTTATATAGCGCCTTTAATGAAACCCAAGGACGTTTTACACAGTACAGGTGGTCAAAAAGAAAATAGGATAACACAAACGCAGACTGAAATATAAACTGGGTGCTTCATAAAAGGGGGGCGTAATTTCGTGCTGACATACAACCATGTCTTGCTATGTAAAGTTACTTTAAAGGAAATTGACATATAACATACCTGTCTAAGAGGAAGAGGACCAATTCAGGGTCAGTTTTGAATCCTTTACAATCCCATAATTGTCACCATCTGTTGAAAGCCTGACCGATGTCTGTCACTCTCCCTTTTAGCCCTACACTCTTAAAACTGCTGGGTCAAAAATAACCCAACTTGGGTCATATTGGTAACCCAGTGCTGGGTCAAATATGGACCGATCCATCGCTGGGTTGTTCTGACCCAGCAGGGTTGGGTTATGGCTTTGACCCAGCATGTTGGGTTATTTTTTTCTACCCAACAATTGGTTAAAATAACCATGTTGTTGGGTTAAAACGACCTAAAATGGGTTAGAAAAATACAACCCATATTCTGGGTTATCTGTATTTATTTTTGCATTAAGAAATGTTTTGATGAAATTATGAAATAATCAAGAACATCCCAGCATTTTGTTTTATTGCTTCAAGCGAATATTTAACTTCAGACAAAATTAAACATTACAATTAATTTCAGTTAAAAGTCAACATTAAAAGTAGAATAAGAGAATACAAAAATAATTTTACATTTTTGATTTAAAACATGTGATGTGTCACTGAACTTCATGCATTGAACTTTCAAACCAACTTTTAAATTTGGTGGCTAACTGTAGCATGCTAGCTCGTTCTCAATGGAAACACTGCTCCAACAGCCACTGGTGGACCAGAATCTCCAAAACAACAATCTCCAAAACAACTACTTCCTGTCTCAGAATCTCCAAAACAACTACTTCCTGTCTCAAAACAACTACTTCCTGTCTCAGAATCTCCAAAACAACTACTTCCTGTCTCAGAATCTCCAAAACAACTACTTCCTGTCTCAAAACAACTACTTCCTGTCTCTCACTCTGGAGATAAAACAAGAGAAAACAGGATCTGCAGCAATGTGCAGTACAACAAAAATATGGTGTTTTTTGAAAATGTAACCATGGAAACCTATTCTGGTCCAACCTCAAAATACAGTTATCAACCGGAAAATGAGAATGGGCGCTTTTTAAACTACATAGTAGCAATCTGAGCTCGCATTAATTTGACAGCGTTTGATTCATGTCCTGGTATCTGAAACACGGTCGTCTGGATGAACTCCCAAACTGTAGCACAAGGTTTTGGATAACCGACATCAAACACAAAAAACGCCTTGAAACAGACATCCACAGCAGCCAAAAGAGACGGCTGCTCCAAGGCTGCCCCATTCACGATGACAAAAGCCTGTGAACACTGATGTCCTTCCCCAGCATTAGAACGTATGGGTGCTCTGTGGTGGATCTCATCAGGTACTCTGCCATGTTGGTCGCAATCTGAGCAAAAACAAACAAAAAGAATGAATAAATAAAAATACAAGATTCTTAACAAGCCTAGTTAGCCTTTGCCTAGTCCTAGATTTCAAGAATAAAACACATCAACATGAAACAAAACGCAAGGAAACTTGATTAATCAGATATAAAACCTCATTATATGAGCTGATATCCAATAAACAGATTACTGGATATGAAAACAGTAAATGCTACTATGGATGTGAAGGATATTAAAAGTGACGGTCTGAACTCACAGGCTGGACATCGATGAACGCCCTGCGCGTCTCCAGGCTGCTGGGACGGACAATTCTTCTCCCCAGTCTGTAAGGTGCAGTTGGGAGTAGAATTGTCAGCAGCTGCAAAGCTATATCGCCTTGTTTGTCTGTAAAAAATTATAAAAATGTTATAAAATAAAATGCAATATTAAACATATTCGTAATTAACATATGCAGCATAGAATTGGACAATTTATTTGTGAATTCATAAAAGGTCCATTCAACTATGCTGGGCTGATTTAGTTGGCACCAGCAAAGCTGACTGGACTGTGAACTAGAGGACTACAATGGGACTAGGGCTGCACAACTAATCGCAATTTTATGGAAAATCGTATCATGAACTAGTGCAACATCCAAATCGCAGGGGGGGCAATATTTGTTAAAGACAAAATATGTCTAATTTTTGAGGTGTGTCCAGGATCCAACTGCGGGAACAGGCAGAAGAAAAAAAACAGTCCTGAATAAAAGTAGCTCCAGTTCATGGCGCTTCCGCATCTTCTGTGTTTTTGGCGCAAGTCATTTCCTAACCCTAACCACCTTCAGGTATATAAAGTGTTAACAAGATCTTTTTTAAACGTAAATACCTCCTGAGAGCAAATGTAGGTTGGTGAGAAGGTCAGCTGTCTTCTCTTTCTTGGCCATGCAAATTATCTTGGCTGAGAACAGAGGGTTCCAGTTCTCGGTTAGTCTCCCAGAGGACTCCGGATGCAATACTGAGAAATCCTGATAAATCTAAGTACAGTAGAAGGCAAAGATGCAAAAGAATATGTAAGACACAAACAACGACTGACTCAAAGTAATTTTGTAAGATTGTAGCTCACCATGCCTGGAGTGTCCACTAAGCGTGGGAACTCTGTGATAATGTCTAGCAGTGATGTAGTCCCATTAGCTCGGATCCACTGGGCCCGATGGAGAGCAGTCTCCAACATGTGTTGGCCAACCTGGGACTGGGGCCAGATGTTATTTTTCAGCCACTCCGTCAATTGGATGGCCCGCTCTGGAGTTATAGTTGGTTCTGTGATGAGCAGAGAAATTAATAAGTTCTACCAAGTTGTGACATATTAAGACATCTAATTTTTGAATAGGGTGGGTCGGTTTCCCATACAAGAATCTAGTTTAGCCCTAGACTACAAACAAAATGAAGAGTTACGTAAAGAGTTAAATCTCTATATATGAAACTGGCCATAGAGTTGAAGAAAGAAGTACGTTACAAACAGGGTAGAGGATAAGTCTAATTGACTTCTAAATGGAGGAGCAAGACATGTTGCTGTAGGCCTACCTGGCAGGATGACTTGGGTGTGTTGTGGCACTTGTGATGTTAAATGTACTCGTCTGCCAGAGTGGAGCCTTTTTCGGACATTGCGGAGACGCTCTTCCAGAAAGCCTGTTGCAGGTTTATGGCTTCTCCCTGGGGTGAACCATGCGTCCTAAAGTTTAGAACACAAATGATTTATGAAGCCACCCTGTCTTGAGAAGCTTGATGTTCTGTTTTTTAACTTACTTTGCATTATCTTTGCTATGTCTTTTTCCTCTCGCTTTTCCTCACAGCCTCACTCATATACTCTATTCTCACCGCTCGCTTTCCTTCTGCAGCCACACTGTCACTGATCTAGGAAACCTGCAGGCTACTCTCGTAACAGGAGGGGTTGCGATTAACCCCCATATCCCATGATACACTGCTTTTTGCAACCGTCACAGTCCTAGTAGGGGTTGTCACATTTGCTTTAGGTCAGTTCATTATTGTTTGTTAAACTTACATAGCCTGTGCCTTGACAGTCCCTCAGGCATGGAAACTGATCCACAATAGACGATGCCAGCAGAGCCTTTACACCTGAAGATGGACTTTACAACAATATGCATTTTATTAGCATTAAATACTACCACGAAATACAATATATTGATATATATATATAATGTTATTTCACAGTAATCATAAAAGAAATTATATAAAATTAAAATAAACCATGATTGCACTAAATGATCCCAGATCAAAAGGATGAGATAAGTAGTTTAGATGCAATTCTCATTAGTAAAACATTATGTAAAATAAAAATAATCTGTGTCTAAAAACTTACTTCTCTCCAAAGTGTTCAATTAAGTGGGACACAAGCATCCGGACCATGGAACATCTTTCCTTAATTGATATATGATTCTGTTCCTCCAGACTGAGAACCATGCATTTTCCATCAGTTGTCTTGTTAAGGATCTCACGGATATTCTATAAAAATGATTAAGGAACAGAGAAAGAAAGTATGCACGTATATATGAATATTATGACTATTGTCCTCCAATCAAAGTGAATCTTTTAAAAAGCTTCTCACTCAATTAAAAATAGGTTATTCAAGATAAACAAATGAACTTACAAATGTTGCTCCTTGTTCCACAGAAACTCTGTGTTGCTCTGTAGGTGATTCTGGGGCTGTTGAGCAGGCAGCTGTTTCAGGGCTGGGGTTTGAATTCTAAAAGTATATCAATGAAATTAAATCTTTAATACCATGTTCCATTCCATCAAATGGTATAAATTGGTTTAAAAAAATTAACATGTGTTATTGCTTAGTATACTTACTAGTTGATATAACATTTCCACAGCAGTTTCAAGTCTGATTATAGATCATATTACTAAGATGAGTTGCAATAAATAAAGCAGCGCATGTCATAGTTCTACGCAAATACGTAAATGCTTAGAAGATTACCAACTATATACAGTATTCCCTAGATTACATTCTATGTTCAAAATAGTCTGTATTTCAACGAAATGTAATGGTCATTGTTGTTTTTGTTGTGGGACCTTACAACATGGAGGGGTGATAGTCATCAATGGAATCAATGTCAACTGCCTCAATTGCTGAGGTAGGAAACACAGTGAAGGCGAAATAATGCCTTTCAAAGCCTGTCGTTTCCCAGTTTTTCACAATGACTCTGACTTTTGAGTTCATTACTACAATTCTCTGAATGGTTCCAAAATTAGGCTCACCATCAGGAGAGTGAGATACCAGAAGTGTCATTCCTGGCCGGTAGCTAGTACCCTTGTACCTAAGCCAAGATGGCACATAAACTTCTGTAAAAGCAGGAATTCCCTCAAACCCACTCATCTTCCCAAAATCCTCTATTGTACCAAGCAGTGTCACGCATCCTGGCCCAACTTCAAACTCATGGGAGAACATTTGGCCGGTCAGCAGAGTATAGCACATCATTATCTGATGTCTGTAGGCCTGGGTTTTACAAATATTCCTAAAATTGCAGGTCACGTGGCTTACTCGTTTGAAAACCCATGCTTTGCTTCAAAACGCATAGACCAGAAGTGAACTATGGGCCCCAATTTCCTGATGGCTCTTGGATAATGAAGCATGAAATGATGTTTAGGCTTCAAGTGTCTGTTGGGGTAGAGGTCTAAAAAAAGACAATGGTGTTCCTGGATAAGATACCCCAAAAAGATGATTGCCCCATGCGTCAGTGCAGGAGAAAAGATCAACTCCATACAGCACAGTAATGAAAGGAACAATTCCCAGTGTTGGTTACCCTCTGGAACCAAATCCCCAATCATCAGCGGCAGCAGTCTTAGTAGACACCAAGTTTGTGATGCCGTTTGCCTAAGGGCCCCATCAGGATTTTTAAGTCCTGGGGTTTGATGGCAGACGGCTTGTTGCAGCCATCGCAAAACCCATAGTCAAAGCTGGTCAGTCTATAGTTCAGCTGCTCAAGGGTTATGAATTTTTGCTCTATCAATGAATTGAGCACAAGCTTCATTTCAAAACCACCAACTCCCTCAAGGATGTCGTGCATTACATCAGGAGCTACGTTGTCGGTTACATGGTAAAACTGCAACTTGTTCAGGGCACAGTCTCTTTTGATGCCAGTTTCAGTTGGGTTGTTTAGAAGAGAGTCTGAGTTGTAGTACACCTTATCACGCAGCGATGAGGGATCCTCAACAGTTTGCGCCCTCAAAACCGCTCTGTGTGCCCGACACCACCGACACACACTATTGGCTGAAAAGCTTTCTGAGTAACCAAGGATGCTATTAAGTCCAAGGTTATCCCCACACACCTGTGCCACTCCAGCCTTCACAATGCCTTTAAAAGTGTGGTTTCAATCTGAATACCATTCAGCTCCAGGTCCCTAATCTCATTCACAATTGGCTCTAGAACAGCATTCATTCCATACGTTTTCACATCATCAGTCTTGTACACTGCTAACAAGAACTGAGACTTCAAGCTAGACAGATACTCTGGTGGCAAGCATTTAATGGTGAAATAGATAAAACCAAGCTTGTGGACTGAAGTTTTAGAGCCAAGTGGATTCACCATCTCACAATCATCGTTGTAAAGTACCAGTGGAATAGAGAACTCTTTGGAAAAAAGAGGATTGGTACAAAAGACTGTGCCATCTCTAAAATCCTGAATGGCAGAAGTTTCACGCTTTCTCCAATCTAAGATTTTCTCCATTGTTCCCTGACTTTCCAAGATAAGCTTCAGCATAGGTTTTAGTGGAACATACTGGAAGTTGTCCCTAACTGCAACTTGTTTCACAGTACCTTTCTCACGATCAGTTTCTTGCATGTAGGAAAATCCAGGGAGAGGTACTGCTTCTGGCTGTACAAAGTATCCAGACTGGGTGAAATACTTCATTTGCCTGTACTCCGATTCAAAGCCCTGAAATGGTTCAGCAGCTAATGCAAATTGCTCTAGCAGTTCCTCTGCTTTAAGAGTCTCAGAGTGGCCTATCTCTCTTAAAAAAGAGACAGTTTTTCTCTTTAGACTACCAACTACATCTCTGATTAGACTAGATGTGTGTTCAACAACATCCCTAATCCCACTAAATGTCTGTGATGACTTAGACTTCAACCTAGCTAAGAAGAGTGCAACTCTGTCTTTGATGTTGTCATCCTCTAATTCATCCCATTCCTCCACTGAAGTCTCACTGCACTCTACCTCACAGGTTGACAGAACCACATCACGTTGTGGATCTGCAGACCTGTCAGGAAGTTCAACTGAAGAATTTTCTTCCTCTGTTACAACTTCAAATTCAACAGCATGGCCCAGCAGGTGTCTCCTAAACGATCTCATGTGATTAAATGAGCGATGGCACCCAACTTGAGCGCACTGGAAATATGTTGATGTGGAGTGAACATCATGTATCACTCTCAGATGGCCAAAAATGTCTTATGTCATTGCCAACAGATCTTCTACACTTGAAGCACACGTAACCCATTTGTGCAGACCTATGACTCTATGCGTACCTCAAGCAACTTTTGAGCTGGCGCTGAAATTTTAGCCGTGGCCCAAGGAGAGGTATCAGGGAGGTCAAGCTGGTTCCGTCCAAGAGATAAAAGCTCTCTCTATCAATCTGCTCAGCTGCAAAACACAACATTAATTGTATATATTACCAATAGTTACATAAAAAATGTTGTTGGGTTGACAAACACATATAAACATGTATAAAGCAAGCTACACTGTATTTATTACCAGCTGCAAGATGGTCTTTACCTAAATTTGTTTTAAACCCCCAGAATTAAAGTGAGTACTGTAGAATACCTTCAAACGCAGGGATCAGCTCAGGCAGGGTCCATTCAACAAGTTTCTCCTTCACAAAATCATCCATCTTTTAGAAATGAAGAGAGATATTTTTAGGGTCACATATGATTTATCACTTATGGATTGTTCTATAGCTCATCGGCCATGTCGACCAACATAGTAGCACTGACACAAGAAGTACCATCATAACCACTAGAGCGCTCACGTTGACCGTTTAGATTCAACACTGTAATCTCGCATGCTAAATACCCAAATGAGAGAATATCTAAGATTTTTTTGTATAATTATGTATTCATTAATATGGATACTATAGCATACAGTAAACACTATAACAGTGTACATTCACATGATTACTTTTCAATAGGGAATAACCATTGCATTTTTAGATGAACCTAGCAAAGACTATCAACATTTTACATAATGTAAATATTACAGAACTAATGCCCAGCCTCAGCAGCCCGGCCCAGTGGAGTCCAGACTGGAACATCCCTCAAATCGTTTGGCACTTTTAAGACTGCAAATCAACACAAAAACAGCTAAAAATATTCAGTAAAATATCTTAAAATGCAACTTTTTCCATCCTATTGAAGCGTGTATCACCTAAGATACTGTAATACATATTTCCATAGTACAGCATTTTCTTCAGAGCTCAGGTTACAGAGTCTATTAGTCATGCTAATCAATGGTTAAAAAGACTGAATGTGAGAACAAGCAGATAGCTGCTAATGCTAACTTTAGTTCAACAGTCTCGCTTTGTCAGACCATCACACTCATCCTACAGCTCAGCAACACTACAGGAGGTCATTATGTACTCACTGGATTTTAATCACAATAACATTATCACAATAACTTGATTAGCATTAGCTAGCTAGCTATATGCTGACTCACTGCAGCCAGGCTGTTAGCTAGCTAGCTATATGCTGACTCACTGCAGCCTGCTGTTAGCTAACATTATCGTAGCTACATATTAACAATACAGAAGTAACCCTAAACACAAACGTACCTTGTAACTGTTAGCCTGCTTAACACATAAGAGAGAACAAGTCTCTTTACTTTATCATCGTCATGTTTCGCGTTATTATCAGTTTTATAGCTTTAGAGCTCAGGCTATAACGTTAGCGCTAACGGTCCATTTTACCTGCGTCATCCTCACTGTCAAGTGCGTCAACGACGTGCGGGACGCTAAATAACAGCTACTCATAACATTAACGTTATATAGTTAATTAATTCCGTGTAAGGGTGTTAGTGTGTTTACAGGAACCACAAATAGCGATATAGAAAACTAGAGATTTACTAGCTAACGTTAGAGAAGAGGCAGTTAGCTAGCTAGATACAAGATGAGTTTGAGCTAACAGTTAACCGCTAACGGTTATGTCCTATCGCGCTAGCTTAGCCTTATAGCTCGCTAGCTGGCGTTAGCTAAAGTGAACTAACGTTACGGTTAACCATACAGACAGCTACGTTAATGCTAACATGTCTTTCAGTTCACATTATCACGAAAATTGTATGGTTATTTTAACATATTTGTATTGTTTTACCGTCCTAAAGTTTCCCACGACTTACCGGAGCTGTGGTCGTCGATGTCCTGGGGCCTTCTGTCCAGAAATGGCGGAAGAATGAGCCGCTTTGGTTTGACCCATCGCGTTGGGTTACAGTCTTTGACCCAACGTTGGTTTAAATCAACCCAACCTCAGACCCAACAGCCTTAACCCAGCATTTGGGTTATTAAAATAACCCAGCGTTTTTTAGTGTGTAAGTTGTTCTTTGTTTAATTTCCTATTTCTGTTACGGCCCTGCCCCAGTATCAGTCATACCTAACTACAACAGATAACTTCTCAAATAAAATGTAAATACAATTAGGCATATATCAAGAAATCTCCTCCTGGATACTCAAACACAAGCTTTTATGGTGTTACACCAAAATCTGTGACCCATCAGAATTTGTGACTGTAGAGGCATTCCGTCTGTGGTTGTGACTTTGCCGGAAAAATCAGACCAGTGCAAAAGATTTAACAAAAACTATTTAAACATAGCGTTCTTTTCCCTGTTAGTCTTGTTTGCTGTTACAAGTTATTTATGATCATCAGATGGAAAATGAAACTGTTTTACTAATATTTAAAAGTCCCTCATATTACTCTAACCTCAAGTGAGTTGTTTTCACCTCCTTTTTGCAGGCTTTCACACTTTTAGCCTGAGATTGTTTTGCTCTGGCCGGCAGATAACAATCAAATGATTAATATTTCAAAGGTGTATCTGCTCCTTGTGGCAGGTCTGAATACACACTCTACTGAGCTGGACATTCTTAGGTCGCTGTTTCATCACAGAAAGTTGCTCTGTTTTGTTTGTTCTTTAGGCAAAAAATAACACTCTTACCAGAGCATGAGGATGCAACTCAACACACTTGCTCAGAGAGACAATCAATTAGACTTCAAGCAAACAGGACATTAAATCATAATTTATTGTCAATAATTGTTAATAATTGAGCTATATAACTATAATCATTTCATTGACTGGATTTACCAGGGGTAAAAACTACTGATCCTGTTTCTCCGATTCTCTGTACTGTGTATTCATTAAGCACAAATATTCTATAGTAAAGTGCACCATGTAAGGAATTTACAATGTAAAATAATGAAGGCCTTGAGAAAAAGTTTGACATTTTAGAAAACCGAGAAATCATTAGGTTCAACCTGATCTAAAGATGCAGGCTGTGTGCAAAAGAACCAGTAAATTTGTATGTGCGCCATATTAATAATAAATACATTGTAACTCGTATGAAAAAGTATAATTCTGTAAGAGTAAAAAAAAAATGTCTATGGGTAATTTCTAAAAGAAGAAGCCATGTTAGCATGGTCTGCTAAAACTAGTGTTCTTGTGCAGACACAAGAACACTAGCAAGCAGATGTAGCAGTCCAACAGTGGAATGCACACAGGGCCCCAGCAGCTGCCTCAACGCTAATGATTAAAACCATTCCAAGCTCCTCCATCTCCAAGGCCAATGAACTCCAGGATTAGGGAGCTTGTCAACCACGGTGGGTTTAGAAAGAAAAGCGGTGGTGGAGCGTCTGGCTGAAGTCACTTTTAACACTGAAAAAGACCAGAAGCTCTGTCAAACACTGGGATCGGAGTGGAATAACCAGTACGTCAACAGGGACGCATCCAAGGATTGTGAGCACAGATATATATATATACACACACACACACATATATATACACACACACACACACACACACCACACACACACACATATATATATATATATATATATATTTATTTATTTATTTATTTATTAAAAGATGAGTTAAAGATGTTTGGACACAACCTGAATTACTGCACTTGATTTAGCTACTGTATGTACCAGACACCAGAATTTTATCTGTTAATGTTAATGTCACAAATTTTCAATAAAGACCCACTTTTTTTTAAAGATTATTTTTGGGCATTTTAAGCCTTTATGTATATAGGACAGTTGAAGAAATAAAAGGGGGATTAACATTCAGAAAAGGGCCACAGGTTGGAGTCAAACCCACAGACACTGCGTTGAGGAGGAAACCATTGTATATGGGCATCTGCTCTACCAGGTGAGCTACACAGGTGCCCCAAATGTTAAGGAGAGGATTCTGAACCAGAACACAGAGACAGGTTAGACACAGAGGAGCGGTTTGAAAAGGACAAAATGTTTCCTTAATTCGAGAATCTTTCCTAAAAGTGAACACCAGAGGAAGGGACCAGGCAGGCGGACTCAGGCTATGACCGTGGATGGAAGCTGGCAGCAGAGCACACGACAGCTGGTAGAGCAAAAGGTTGTGAGGCAGGTTTCTGAGCACACAGAAGTCTACACTACACTGCACTTTTTTGAAAATTGCTGCTGTAACAAGGAAATTTCCCCGCTGTGGGATGAATAAAGTATAATTTAATCTAATCTCATCACTACAAAACGAGATCCAAAAATTTTACTAAATGAGCTAGAAGAGCCGAGTCAAGTTTACCACACTGGTGGGTACAACAATCTGGCGAAGATGGTGAGATCAATGTATTGCAGAGGTGATTAGTGGGTAGGCAGCAGGCAGCTGTGCAGGTAGAGTGGCAGAGTGGATTGATCTCTTAGGGTTAAATTAACTAATTCATTTTAGCCCTGACTACAGTAATACTTTCTGAAAACAGTAATCATCTAGTCATGCAGTTGGTTTTGATTTTATGTAACTTTTTATGTAAGTTTTGAGATCCCTACCTCTGCCAATACCTTGAAGTATTGTAAGCATTACATATTCTCCTTTGATTAGCTCTCCAACACTGTCACTGAAGATGGATTTGACGCCCTGTGAAAAACACTTTAGAAAGAATGTTGATACAAATCAACACACATCCTGCATCCTTTCTGAATTCCCCTGCAATGAATTCCCTTAACATAAACACTATCAATTTATTCTCTTTTCAGGACTGAAGTCCAAACGCTGTGACTGAGCTCTGTTTGTATCTCCCACTTGGAAACAGGAAGATTGCCTCTGTTTCTTTCTATCTGACCTCAGTTTGTCCCACAACATGACCCTAACTACAGAAATGACTAAGGACGTGTCTACTTGCAGGAATCCCTCCATTTAGATTGGAAGGTGGGGCCGAGCTGCAGAGGACTCCACATTCTTTTCCTAAAAGGATTACAGACTGAAGATCCAGGAAGAGGCCCATTTCCCATTACATAATGGCAGTTTTGTCCTTAAAGATAGTTAAGATCCCATGGAAAAATACATGTTAACAGAGACGATGTGCAGACCTATGACTATGTCATATCTCCGTGTTCAAACATCCCAAAAAATTTCTCTGTGTGCTGCACTGCATTAGCCGGCATTACCACTTTTTCAGTTTAGCTAAGAGCAGTACGATAGGTCAATTTATGTCCTGGGCACAAGCAAGACACCTTGCGAAACTGTCCCTGTGGACTTGGAAAATTACTGGTTTTAAACTAAAGCTTTACAGAAAGCTCTGAAGACAACATTAATTGAGAGGACTCTCCTATATTGTCAGTTAGGGTTAGCAAGACTTGTCTTATTTACTATATACACCTCTTTAACTCTGCAGAGTCTGTCTTTGTTATATTAAGGGCCGGTACACACTTGTCATCTTTAAATGGTTTATTTGGTTGGACGTTCCGGTCACAAGAACCTTCTCGAGACATGTAGTAGTAAAGTAACATGGGGCTTGAATACAAATCATGATTACATGACGCTCCACAGCTGTGGAGGAGGTGTGTCCCTAACCACTTTTTGCCCCCTAGCCTTATTCCTCCAAACAATTCCTGAAATAACATGAAAACCCAAAATGATAAGGAATAGCTCATCAATCATGAGACCCATATGCATATAACTGGTCTCATTTGACAAAGTCTATATCCTTGATGTTCCACTTCCAAGACTGCTCCGGTGCCGTAGGAATTTCAGCCGGATGCATCATTTTTCCTTCTGCTTTCTTTGTGTTGGAATTTTAAATTTGGTGGATATATGAAGACTATTCTTGACTGCTCCTCAGATCTCTGCATGGTAAATTGAGACAGCTAGCTAGACTTTCTGTCCAATCTGAGTTTTGTCTCGCAAGTATTTTTCAACGGTTTTGTGCAGAGCTTAGCGCCACCCACAACAGTTGTGATTGGTCTAAAGAAATGCCAATAAACCAGAGAACATTTTTCTCCTATCCCAGAATGCTTTGCGGACTAACCAGACCCTCCTCCGCTTCGCAGAGTGTGGGTGGTCTAGCGAAGCGAGACTACATTTGATACGTAGGAAACTAAGGACTATACAGCCATTCTAATTAAACCTACTTATATTACAATTAGAAAAATTAGAAAAATGAAGTAGAAAAATAAATGTTTTATCCTCCTCTAATAAACAATCTAAATTTCAAAGGCAATATGTATGGGACAATAATGCAACTAAATAAATGTCTTCCCTTACTGCTTTCTTACAACTGTAACTGTAAATGTGATTAACATACACTAACCACATTTATGATACAATTCATAAAGAAAGATATATATATATATATATATATATATATATATATATACATATATATAAACTACTGTACATACTGTAAGTCTGGTAAAAGGAGATGAAAGGGAAGTCAGATGAAAAGACTGATGTATAGGTATGTATAGGTGTATGCTGCCATCTGCTGGCTGTATAAAGTACAACGAGCCAACTGAGCCTGTATAACAGGGGTCATCAACTACATTTTTCCAAGGGCCAGAATTTTTCTGAGCAGACACTCCGAGGGCCAGACTTTCAAATAAAGAAAATAAAATGTATTTATACCCAGCGTCCAACATAAAAATTTTTCCCGCTGGGTTTCATCAGATCAGGGTTTTACTTGCCCCTTGGATATTTCTACTGGCCCAAAAAAAGAGGGGGAAAAAACACTTTTCCAAATGGTTAATTTACTAATCGAATATACATTGTAATGATTCATCCAAACAACACACACAAAATATATTCTGCTTCAAATATACAATGAGTTTAGTTGGATTATCACACTAATAATTCTTATTATTCTACAGAAATGCTTGTTTTATGTTCGTAAACATCCAATATGATTATCATCATGAATCAATATTGTATATTTTGCTTAAAAAAGAGCATTCATAATTCATTCATTGATAACTGTTGCAATATGGTTTTGGTATATATGTTATTGTTCTTAAATTATGCAACATCGATAATTTGCCACATTGTTACAAAGAGGAGAAGACAGAATATCAGATTTAAAGTGAAAGTATTTTCCCTCCTCTCATTCCCAGCCTCTAGACTACTTTGCTGGGAGGAGAGCAGAAAGCAGCTGGAATGGGGTCGAGTAGCGGTAAAAGCAACTCAGCTAGACCGAAGTTGCTGTCCAGTGGAGGCGGGGACACCGTGACGTACGCTAAGATTACTAGCTAGCTCCCTGCAAAGCAGGAAATGCTGTATTTTTCACATGTATTTGTGTGAGCAAACGCCTAGAAAACAAAAAACTAAAAAAATCCATAATGATAACTGGCCCTAAAAAATGATCTCAGATTAAAGTCTGTGATTACGGAAATGTCATTGTAGTATGCAGTGTCCTGAATATAGTACTAGTTATATTTACAAAGCATATATTTGCACTACTGTATGCTTAAAATCCATTGGTTTACAGATTCTGGAGACTGAACTCTTAAAAACACTGTTGCACTCAGTCAAATAACTACTTCCACTTCCCAGTGTCTGCACGTGTATGTTGTTGCGGAGTTTAGTAGACTTATGTTACAACTCTCCCCCTAAAAGCAAAGTGGGAACTGTCCAGACATAGTGTCTCGGTAGAAACAAACTACCGACTGTAAGTGTGTCTCAATTTAGATAATAATCACACTGTCCCACAGTATTCATTGTATGTATATATCCTCAATCCATTATATATATATATATATATATATATATATATATATATATATATATATATATATATATATATATATATATATATATATATTAATTAAATTTAAATATTTATATATTAAATTATATTAAATTATATTTCTTGGCGTTATATCAAAATTGGCACACCATAACACCACATACATAACCTTCCATACACATAACTATTATCAGGATATCAGGATCTACATATATGCACATGAAACAATACAGTAGCATGAATCAGTTACTCAGTAGACTTCTGGGCAGGTGATTCTCAATGCATTCAGTAAATTGTCCCCATAGTTTGTAGAAACTCTGAATTTTCCCCTTATGCGTATGTTAGTTTTTCCATGGCTAAGCAGTTGGAAAGGTTCATAAACCATAATCCCACTGAAGGTGCCTCAGTGCGCTTCCATGAGATACCAATACAGTGTTTAGCCTGTAATGAACATACATTGATTATTTTAAGTACTTGACAATCTTGTTTTGAGTGTTAAAAGACCAAGAGTGAAGATCTTAGGGCATGTATAGCGTCACAGAGGTAATGTCAGACAAAGTCTGTACCACCTTTTCCCAGAATTACACTTTAAGACATCTCATTTGTTGTCCTGTCTACCTGGCAAGATATAAGGTGTCTCTAACTGGATATATAAAAAGCCAGTTTTGACTTCTTCCCTCCGGTTGAAACCACATGAAAAAACTTTGCATTTGTAGCCATGTTTTTGCAGGTTAATTTGAATAAAGTTTGAAGCTCAGAACAATCAGCTGGTTGATAGTCAATTGGAAAGCACTCAGACTCAGACTACCTATCTCATTGGCCCAAAGGGTTAAAGAGTTTTTGTACCTTTCTCTGTCTGTGCAGCTGTCTCTTTCTCCCTCTTTTCCTAGCTGTGTTTCTCTCTGAGAGTAAATCATTCCATTAAGATCCCAGCATGTTGCAGAATGGAGCAGAGCTGATGGGCTTGAGGCTGCCCTATATCTGCCATGACAACCAGTGATCAATGATGAATGACAACACTCTCTAATGATCGCAGGCAAAGGGATTAAAAACAACCTTACATAACTTTCGGGACATGTTTAACATTCCTTCACAGAATGTCTACATTGCTCTTCAATTTTTGTTTTATTTACTCAAGTCTTCACACTTAAGAATATATTGTAATGAATGCAGAATATAAAAAAAAATTTTGTTGCAGGATGATTTTAGTGGTGTTGTGTGCAGCATTGTAGTCTGACTTCTTAACTAACTGGTGCTAATTAGCTAATCACTGCCAGCGGGCATTCTAAAAAGGCCAGTATGAGTCCTCTTGGCTGCCTTTTGTCTTTGGTACATTCCACTCCCAAGTCACCTTGCCTCTCTGTTGTGGTGCAGGTGCAGTAGTGGCTGTACGTTATATCCATTTTTACGCCATTGTAGATCTCCGTTTACTTTCTGTTACGCTACCACTCAGCTACAAGGTAGTATTATGCATATTGCATAATTTGCTTCAAATCAAATACATTTCTAGTTTTTTTTTCAGGTGGTGGTGCTGGTGTCCAAGTGGTGATATTCCTGGGTTTTATCCCTGGGTCTTCTGAAAATGAGTGTGCTTAGGCCAATAAATATATATTTACAACTGAGAGTAGCTTGTATACATTAACATATAAATCATATACATTAACACATTCATACAGTAAATTAGGCTAATGCTCCTACAGGACAGAAGCCTCATGGCATCTCCGCTGCGGAGACGCAGCAGCCAGTTGTTCACGGGTGCTGATGAATTTTGGGCTCTTTATAGGAATTGAATTGCATACTGCCATTAAAAGTTGTTGAAACAGCTGTCCATAAATTCCATACTGGATCTCTGTCATTTAGCAGGTGATCTTGAGCTGTTTGGGGGGCTAGCATCCAAAGGCCTGACATTTTCACTACTAGTGCAAAGCATACTGCTCCACCGTTTTTTTATTATCCAGAGAAGGTGCCCAGTAGCTGTGTAAAGAAGTTTATGACCTGTGTCTGCTAATGGACATGATTTCTCTTGCTTCCAGTCCGCTCTCGGACAGTTTCTGGATGGTAGTGCTCCTGATGCAGTGATTCGTTTAAATCACTAATGTGTCTTTCCCTTTAGATATATGTGTTGAACCCAGATAATTAAAACCCATAAGCTCCAAGGAGTACTAGACTTCCCTTAACTTTTCTCCTCTCTTTCAATGCAGGTAAAGGCATTTAGCCTCTAGGGATTTTAGCTTGGTACTTTTCAAATGATAAAAAACTCCCCTTGGGTCTTCAAATATAGCCCCTCTTCTATTTTCATTCATGCTGGTTTTGTGGTTCTTTGTTTCCTCATTATAGGCGAGTGTCACATATTTGGTGCCTTAAGGTAGAAATAAAGCAGTTGTTATTAGGCAAGTTTGACATTTCTTCATAACATTATGATTTTATTATGCTAGTAATTATAACAAGTACTTTTAGCATCTTTGATGCTGCTCTTTCATTCACCCACCTGTTCAGTCTCATTTTAATATGGAAGACTGTAAGATTTCTCAGACCTCAGAGACTTCTCTAATTGAGCTCAAACGGCCCTGGGTGTGATGTCCTGCTGACTTGAGCATGTTCTGAATGTCTAGTTGACCAATCAGATTGCCCACTTGGATCTACTTGTTGTATAATGCTAAATGATCTGTAATTTGTCATATTAAACAAATAAACTGCATTCATGTTTGCAAAATAAAGGGGAGTATGTTTATATATGGGAGATGTTTGTGGACAATAAAGAACAACTTAATTCAGCTGAATTCACTGTAATAAATTCTATCATATAATTTTCTTTTTTCTGCATGCTTGTGACAGTGGTATTAATTAGCAGGACTGGGTACAATAGGAGGAGAGACCACGCAACCGCAGCACAGAATCGTACACTGGACAACAAGGCAAGGGGATTTTGGATTTATGTTGCCTACGAGAACAACTGTTTGTCAACAAATACCATTAATATGCAGTCCCTGCAGCCTGCTGTTAATAATTTACTTTCAAATTTTCAAACAGCCCTCAAGTAATGTCACTAAGCATAGTAACAACACCATTTAAAAAGCTCCACAGTCCACACATGCACACAATGTTTGCGGTAGGCTCAAACAATGTTAGCATTCGTTAGATTATCTCAAATAAGGAAAAACAATGGCTTAGTCATATCCAAACCGGACCTGACAGCAACTTCTGACGGATCCCGTCAGGTCCAAGCACTGACCTGTCACGCTAGCCTTTCAGCTAACGTTAGCTGTCTACCTAAATGCTAAAAGAGCTAGCTAAACTTACGGAACTTGTAATGTATCCTTATTTCGGGTCACATTACTGCTGAAACATGTCTGATTACGTAGTATTTGGTTAAGAAGCCTTTATCTGTGGTTTTTGACACTAGAAAGTGCTGTTTTGTTCCAGTACACCTCCCTCATCGGACAGATCTCTGATGGTGACAAGTCCGCCTACAGGTGGGAGGCTGGCCACCTGATGACCTGGTGTAATCAGAACAATATAGACCGTCCTAAAGACAGTTGAGATGGTTGTGGACTTTAGGAAGAACTCAGCCCCACCGGCCCCCATCACCCTCTGTGATTCCACACTTGACACTGTGGAGTCTTTCTGCTTCCTGGGAACTTTCATCTCCCAGGATCTCAAGTGATCTTAAGAAAGCACAGAGGATGTACTTCCTACGGCAGCTGAAGAAATTCAACCTGCCAATGACAATGATGGTGCACTTCTACACAGCCATCATTGAGTCCATCATCACATCCTCCATCACCATATGGCTGCTATCACTGCCAAGGACAAGGGCAGACTGCAGCGTGTCATTCGGTCTGCAGAGAAGGTGATTGGCTGCAACATGCCGCTGCTCCAGGACCTGTACGCCACCAGGACTCTGAAGCGTGCTGGAAAGATTGTGACTGATCCCTGACTGATAGCCACTAATTCTTTGAGTCACGCTTCTCTGGCAGGAGGCTGAGGTCCATCAGGACCAAAACCTCACGCCACAAGAACAGGTTTTTTTCCCCATCTGCCACTAGCCTTACCAACAAGGCACAGAACCCACCCTGACACTCCCCACACTCCACCTCTGGCTCTACATGCCACTGTACTGTGCTGCTCTTCTTATTTTATTTTTATTTTTAATACATACTGTACATGTGTTTATACTTATATTGTTATATTGTGGCTCTTGATTCTCTTAGCTTACTTGTATTTAGAGATTGTGTGATGTGCACCTACAGCACCAAAACAAATTCCTTGTGTAAACAACGTACTTGGCAATAAAGCTATTCTGATTCTTATTACAATACTGATTACTACTGTTAACTAGTAAGTAGTTGCATACTAACGCCAGTTAGTTGTAATTTTGGAGGCCAATGTTGGTAATTTCTTCCCAGTTTCGTGTCTCATTACTATTGGGACATGTCCGATTGTGTAGTGTTTGGTTTAGAGGCCTCTATTGAACTTACAAAGATCACCGACAAATATTAGCTGGAATAGTAAATATAAATAATACCTCTCTTCATCATTAGCTTTTCAAAGCAAAAATAACCAGATCCTTTGTCTATATACACCGGGCCTTGGTCACCTTTGGAGTTTGCCTGTTGCTTTGCTTGAACCACAGGAAACTATGGTCTTTAAAGGGGCCCTGACATGTTCTAACTGCCTGATGCAAATGCATGGAGTTAGAGATTGCCTCCATTCTAACACAGGTGCAGCATCTCTTTCTCTTTTCCATTCAAGTTGGGTAAGCGGCTCCTTCTGTTGAGCTAACCATGTGTAACCTATTGGTTAAAGTTTGGTCACGTGAGCTGTCACGTGACCGATGCGGAAATAAAGGCTCCGCCGGTAATAGCGGACGGTCTTTTCCTTCTGCTGCTGTTGCCTCGCGTGCTGGGTTCGGGCCAAGTGTTCGGTGTGTTGTGTGCGGGTCTCTGGAGCATACAGCCAAGGTGAGTTGTGTGACATGTACTGCACAGTTTGCCGGATAGCTATTAAGGGTACTAACTGTTGTCTGTTTTTGTTCATGCAGCCAAGCCGAGTCCTAGTGTCACTGCTGTTTTGCCTTATTCAGACTGTTTTGCCTTATTCAGACTGTTTTGCATTGATTATTTTACTCACAGGTTCTGAAGTATAAGCGCCCGTGTTTTAGTTTGTTTTATGGGTTATTGATTGTGTTTTACAGAGGTTTTAGGGAGAACGTTTGTCCGGGTCTGGGTGTTCCCGTCCTAGCGACTTTTATTCAGGTCATAGTGTTAGTAAACTTAATGGTTGTGTCAGTTAGTAGTTAACAGGTGGTGAAATATAACAAACTGATCTTAAGTGTATTGCATGGTTTTTATGTTATATTTGCATGTGGTGTTTTTATTGGTAGCGTTAATCTAGTTATACAATCCACGTGTTAACACTGTAGCAACCAGTTGTTTTAATTAGCTCTGTTTAAATTCATTAAATACTTTTACCAGACCAACTTAACTTCTCCCGGGCCCTTTTGTTTTCCTTATTTGCATTAGTGGAGTTATTTATTTGTTCTTTTATAGTTAATGTTTAACTAAATGTTTTTTTTTGTTACAATAAATCATTTTGCTTAGTTAAACTTAACCACGCCTCTGATCTCTCTGTGGCCTTGCCTGCGTAGTGGGAAATCCCTGAGATTGTTGATAATCAAATTTATATGTTAAACTCTTTGGGTGAAAGTCCCAAGGTGGCGTTGTCGAAGTTTAAATTGCTAAGTTTGGCTAAGCCCTCCATTGGGCCTGGTTACACATGTATTAGAAAGTCCCACTTCAGTGTCTAAACAATGGGACATTGTTGGGCTGTGTAAAGAACATTTTAACGGAGGGACTGGGACTCCGGGCTGATCCAAGTTTGAGATTGAGAGAGCACACCGGTTGCTCGCACCGATGCGGACCGGAGCATGCCTCAACGACCGGTGCTGATACGGTTCATGAGACAGTCAGTGAGGAACAAAGTGATATTGGCAGCTAAGGGAAAAAACGGGGCCGACTATCTGTATTCCCCGATATGACAAAAGAGTTGGTGGAGAAGAGGAAAACCTTTACCTCGGTGAAGTACACGCTGGCCTTACCGGCCACCCTGACCTGCAAGTGGCGGGGGAAGAATGTGAGTTTCACTACGGCATCAGAGGTGGAGAAATGTATTAATGGCAATGACCAGGGCAACAACTAAACATCCGACAAGGGCGATGAGTAGATATGCCTATGTGGAAGAGCCACATACATGTTGTAAAGACAGTGTTCGGAGGGAGAGATCCGTCTGATAAAGCTGCCACAGACAGAGGATTACAGGCGGGCGGAGCAATAACACACGGACCAGATAAGGTTTTATTTTATTTTTCATTTTAAAGCTACATGTCAGCTACAGGACTGACAGACTTTTTCTGGCTTTTTGGTTGTTGTTTTTCTTTAGCGTATTAGGTACTGGAAATGTTCTTTTTCCAGGTTAAATATTAGTATACATATTTTACAAGTACAAGTTTTAAAGAATGATAACACAGAAGGCATAGACATTCAGGTGAAGAGTGCTTCAAACAGTAACAGTGAAGTAGACATGGATATGGAAATACACACAGATGATTAAGACATGTATTAAAGGTCCCATGGCATGAAAAAATCACTTTATGAGGTTTATTTTTTTAACATTAATATGCATTCCCCAGCCTGCCTATTGTCCCCCAGTGGCTAGAAATGGTGATAGGTGTAAACAGAGCCCTGGGTATCTTGCTCTAGTAAGAGCCATTTCCCATTCCCCATCAGACAGCTGCGTCCCTGAGTCAATTTCCCACTGTTCTCGAATATATGAAATAGAGAGGTTGCAGCTATCCGTGATATGGGACTAAATAAGATAAATAAAAATAAGATATTCTGCTCTTATTCAGCATATTGACTGTTATCTGCATTTTTTATGCAAAAAATAAGTCTCTGCCTAACACTAAAGACTACTTTAGCTTTCAAGCATGCCTGTACAGGAATAATACTTCCCCCATAGGCCTTCAGTCTGAGTTTCCATAAGAGAGACGCTAGAAATTTCAATTTAATTTTATTTATAGTATCAATTCATAACAAGAGTTATCTCGAGACACTTTACAGATAGAGTAGGTCTAGACCAGATAGAGTAGGTCTAGACTATACTCCAGAATTTACAAGGACCGAACAGTTCTAGTAGTTCCCTCCAGAGCAAGCAACAGTGCGACAGTGGCGAGGAAAACTTCCTTTTAGGCAGAAACCTCGGACAGACCCAGGCTCTTGGTAGGCGGTGTCTGACGACCGGTTGGGGTTAGAATGAAGAGTGGCAATAACAAAAATAGAAAAAATAGTAGTTTGTAGTAGTTCTTTGTAGTAGTTCATGGCATAGCAGGGCACTGTGCGGCATTACAAGGCACAGCAAGACGTAGCAGGGCACAGCAGAGCGTAGCAGGATGAACACGGCATCGCAGGACAATAGCTTAGTTAACTTTGACACTGGTAGTATAGATACAGTTGAACTTGTGTCACTTCTCAAAAGCCAAATTAGCAAGAATATTTCCAAACTTAGACCCATTATACAATTATCCTTTCTGGTCATCCTTTTTTGAAGTTATCTCTAATGCTTATGCGTAGAACATCTCTCCTTCTCCCTTGGTTGCTGTTTTTGGTTGGTTTTCTGATACAATGGGATCTGTTCCCCCTGCTCATTTGCAGAGGGTCATTGCCTTTTCCTCCTTATTAGCTAGACGCTTGGTTTTATTTAAATGGAAGGTTGCTACTCCTCCATCACACCACTACTGGATTAGGGACATTATGCAGAATGTTAAGCTGCAAAAAATCAGATGTACCCTCAACGAGTCCATCAAAGGATTCTACTATACCCTCTGATAACTAATGTGAACAATTTACCTGGTCTGGAACTGGAACTCTGAATGTTTACACCTACCCTTGGTCAGTCCTGTAATAAAGAATGTTAGGTGCACTTTATTTTTTTAATTTTTTTTTATTATTATTTATTATTTTTCATTTATTTTTTTTCATTTAATTTTATCTTTTCTCTGTCTGTATGGGACAAGTCTGTCAGGTTGATTTTGGGTTTGGTTTGTCCTCTGGCTGGGATTGTTTTTCTATGTTTGTTTGTAAAATAGAGAATACTATTGTTTATGTGATAACTGGAAATGTACAAATAAAGTGTTTAAAAAACAAAATGCAGATGGTTAGGTCTCTTGAGCTCCCTGTGTCCAGTTTGACCCTATTGTTGCAAAAGTGGCAGCAGAGGCATTAGGATGTGCTAAGGGATTTACTCACAGAGTTAAAGTACGCCCAGACATTAACCCAGTACAGCAGAAACTGCGCAGATTGCCTGTCTCAGTTAGAGCAGCAGTGTCTGAAGAGCTAAAAAAGTTGGTAGAGCAGGATGTTATTGAGCCTGTAGATTCATCAGAATGGATCTTGGTTGAATCTTAGTTGAGATCTTGTAACTATAGTAGTTGCCACCAAAAGAAGGGGAAAAGGACTACGGCTCTGTGTGGGTTTGAGAGAGTCTAACAAAGCCGTGGTGAACGATGGGTTCCCATTGCCTCACATGGAGGAAATGTTTGCAGAGCTGAGTGGGGCAAGACATTGGAACTCCAGAGCACTCATCACCAGGTTCCACTCCACGAGGGCAGCCACAGCTTAACTACATTCATCACCCATGATGGGTGTTCCGCTTTAAGAGGGTGCCGTTTGGACTGGCATTGGTACTGAGCTGATTCCAGCAAATGGAGAGTCATCTATTCTCAAGGGCCTGTCAAGGGTCCAGTGCTACCTTGATCACATCATAGTCTCTGGCACGACACCTCAGGACCATGATGAAAGCCTGCGGCTCTGCTCCAGTGCTTGGAAAATGCTGGACTAAAGTTGAATCTCTTGAAATGCAACTTTCGGCAAACAGAACTGTCTTTCCTGGGGCATACAGTCTGAGAAAAGGGACTACAACCTGATGACTCACATGTGAAGGCCATCTCTCAAGCACATCTTATGTTCCCACATCCCTATGTTCCCCAGCCCTATGGTCCCACAGCCCGTTGTTCCTACAGCCCGATGGTCCCACAGCCCGATGGTCCCACAGCCGTATGTTCCCACAGCCCTATGTTCCCACAGCCCTATGTTCCCACAGCCCTTTGGTCCCACAGCCCTATGTTCCCACAGCCCAATGTTCCCACAGCCCAATGGTCCCAAGCCCTATGTTCCCACAGCCCTATGTTCCCACAGCCCTATGGTCCCACAGCCCTATGGTCCCACAGCCCTATGTTCCCACAGCCCTATGTTCCCACAGCCCAATGGTCCCACAGCCCTATGTTCCCACAGCCCTATGTTCCCACAGCCCAATGTTCCCACAGCCCAATGTTCCCACAGCCCAATGGTCCCAAGCCCTATGTTCCCACAGCCCTATGTTCCCACAGCCCTATGTTCCCACAGCCCTATGGTCCCACAGCCCTATGGTCCCACAGCCCTACGTTCCCACAGCCCTACGTTCCCACAGCCCTATGGTCCCACAGCCCTATGTTCCCACAGCCCTATGTTCCCACAGCCCAATGGTCCCACAGCCCTATGGTCCCACAGCCCTATGTTCCCACAGCCCTATATTCCCACAGCCCTATGTTCCCACAGCCCTTTGGTTCCACAGCCCAATGGTCCCACAGCCCAATGGTCCCACAGCCCTATGTTCCCACAGCCCAATGGTCCCACAGCCCTATGTTCCCACAGCCCTATGGTCCCACAGCCCTATGGTCCCACAGCCCAATGTTCCCACAGCCCAATGTTCCCACAGCCCTATGGTCCCACAGCCCTACGGTCCCACAGCCCAATGGTCCCACAGCCCTACGTTCCCACAGCCCTATGGTCCCACAGCCCTATGTTCCCACAGCCCAATGGTCCCACAACCCTGTGGTCCCACAGCCCTATGGTCCCACAGCCCAATGGTCCCAAGCCCTATGTTCCCACAGCCCTATGTTCCCACAGCCCTATGTTCCCACAGCTCAATGGTCCCAGAGCCCTATGTTCCCACATTTCTAAGATTCTTTTTTCACTGAAAATTAGGTCCTATCTTTTTGAGTTTTTCTTAAAATTAGGGTTATGGTTACCACTAATTGGGAGAAAGTTGGATAAAATCTGATACAAATTCATGAAAAAGGTTATGTGGGAAAATAGGGCTTAATTTAAAAAAAATCTTAGAAATGTGTGAACATTGGGCCTAATTTTTGGTGAAAATAAATTCTTATAAATGTGGGAACATAGGGCTGTGGGAACATAGGCACACTCCTGTCCCAACCAATCAAGGGAAGACACCATAGCACACATTCCACACCACCTTATCTTAACTGAAAAAATGAAGCTATGTAAGATTGCTGTTCATTGATAGATTGATAGAACACCAACTATTGGATCTAAATATTAAATCTACACCTAAATGTTAAATCTAAACCTAAATATTTTCTAAATGTTCAATTTCAATCTTAAGGTTAAATCAAATTAAGTCTAAAAGTCTTGCCAAATGTAAATCTAAATGTTAAAAATATGCAAATAAACAAAATAATGGACAAAATAAATTAACTCACACCACAAAAAATACAACTCATTTAGCTTTGAATTTTTCTCATATGACAATTGTTTGTTGTCTTTATAAGATACTGCATGGATTGTTTGAGAGGACACAGCTGATAGTAAAATAAGACAAAGATCAACAAGGAGAGGCTGTTAATATATAATATTGCTCGACAACATTTGCTCAGACTGCTTTTTTCAGTTACATGAACAAAACAGTGAGTTTTAGTTAGTTTGCTTTCTAAGTGAACTTGGCATTACAGAATAAATTGCTTTGCCCGCTCCCCTCACCTGATCCCCGGTAGTGTCTCACATCTAAAGCTCATCCCACAATCAACCTGCTCTCTGATAAACCCTGGCTCCGCAATCAATCTTCAGCCCTATTCACACGGGATTAGTACTACTTGCCGACCCGTAGCCATTTGTAATAATTACGGAGGTTCTCTGTGATGTTAATCCCATTCAAATTGGCCTTGTAATTTGTCAAGTAAAAATTCCCCTGCAAATAACCTACCATATTCCCCTGAGCACCAAGGTCCTCTGACAATATTAGTTCTGTGCGAATCGATATGTTTGTGATATGGCAGGGTCGTAGATCATTTCTTTCAAGGTTTATGTTTCCTGTGCGCCTTTTTATCCCTTATGTGAAGACTGATATGGGATCACATGGGGAGGCGGACGGCGTCTTTCATTCTTTCATGACCAGTCTGGACCACTGCCCGACCTCTGCCTTGTGTCTGCTTCTAAATTATTGTGGAAAACATAACAGTTTCACCTCAGACGCATAAGAAAATTTGAGGTAATTTAAGTCATTTCTATTCCTGCATCAACACGAGCATCCTAAGGGGAAACGTTAGTGCCTGGTACAGAAATAACACTGAATGGAGAATGACCGGATAAACACCTAAAGAAAATTTATACAGATGTTGCAATAAAAAAAGGTAGGAGAATCATTAAAGATAAATAGCAGGCCAGCACTGAGAGGCTCAGGAGGAGTTACACCCTTCAGGCCACTAGGATCTTAAATAGGGCACTGCCTAACACTGCCCTAAGATTATTTACATAGATTGTTATGGATTTTGACATGTCTCATTTTAAGGATGCTTTTGATCAATTATTGATGTGTTACTTGACTGTAGGAACTCACTTTAGAGGGGTTGTTGCAGCCAGTGGCTCTGGTTAAATTTGTTGTTTAATATTGTGAATTTGATGCCTGACCTTGTCAGAACAGACAAACACAGTTTAACACTTTCCTTAAATTTTTACTCTAATAAAAAGCTTGACAGGCAGGCCAATTTCTAGGACACAGGGTTGTTCTTTGTTTCTCATTTTCTGTGTAAATATTTCAATTGTAGCTATTAGTTATTTAGTGTACCTCAAAGGAAGTATAGGTAAGATTTGGAAGACCATCAAATGAGTGCTGATTTTACTGCTGGGGCAGTTAATACAGTATATAGGGAGATGAGTGTCAGCCTTATATCACATTTAAGGGAGGATAAGTTTTTACCTCATGTGGGATTCCTTATTAGGAAGAGGAGCTCTGACATTCAGCAATGACAGATTGAGAGACTGATACGCAGCCAGGGATGCACCTTGTTACAAATCGTAAACACGTGACATTTATGGAGCAAAGACACGCATGCATGCACGCACGCACACACACACACACACAAAGCTTTCAATGGAAATGCATTAAAGCTGTGAGTTATTACAGGCACTCATAATCATCCAGATTGAGGCAACATCATCAGTAATGGGAAACATGGAGGAGATGAGATGACTAGGATCTGGAGGTAAGGGATGATAAGAGGACAGCCTCAGCATCAATGGCATAGCAGAGGGCTGAAGGTGGAGTGGATGTGTCCTCTGCAGTGAGCTAGACAGCAGAAGACAGAGGGCAACTGTGAGTGCTTGTGTGTGAGCAAAGCAGTATGCCCATGGTCCATGTCCACTAACCAAATAACTGAGGACCCAGGTTGATGGAACACGCAAGTCAAAGTGGGAAACGGAAAAGTGAGCACCCTCAGTAAAAGGAGACGTCATTAAGTGCCGGAAAATTTGGGGGCAGCAAATTAAATATTTCCACAAAATAAACTGGAAGCACTTTCCTCCCTGGGTGAGGCAAATTAGATTAAGGCGGTGCTGGCTGCTCTTCCTCAGCCTCCGGTTCATCAGCTAAGGTTATATCACATTCTGCCTCAGTGGCTGGTAGGGTGTTTGCGTCACATAGGTTAGATTGAATGCTATCACTACGTGGCTAACTGTGATAATACAAGCAATAGTGCTAATGCAGACAGGATGGCCTCACTGTGGAAATCATGCCTCCCCGACAAACTTGGTGAGTAGTCCCACTGGCTGCGTTAACACTGTTGACCGTGTTGGCACAATTAGCCACGTTAACTAGGCACTTTCTACCCGGCTCTAACATCTCCACAGCTGCGCCACCCTTCAGTCCTTATTTCTTCTTGGTTTAAGCTCAGTCAGAACCTACAGTTATGACTGAGTGCAGAGGCCGCCCCTCGGTACAGAATCACTGCACAACAGATCAGTCATTGTCTGGCTTTTGGCATGACCTGATAAAGAATGTAAGTTTTTTGTTGTTTATTTATACAGTCCTGATTGTCTGTTGGTTTTGGGAACAAAGAGGACATTTGCACAATTTTTCATATATGTGGATATATCGAGAAAAGCTCCAGATGGCTTGAGTATAGAAATACTCCATAGAGAACAACCACGCAAGAGTGGTTTCTGCTTCTTTCTGGTTTCTGCCAGCAAATAGAGATAGTGTAAATTCCTTACAGGCACTTTATGTGTGTTTCATCTACAAGGACTGGGATCGAATCACAACCTTCCAATTAGGAGACGACTGCTCTACCAATCGGAAAGTTGGAGGTTAGATCCATGGCCATAAACATATTGGAACAATGACCAGAAATACAGTGGTGTGAAAAAGTGTTTGCCCCTACCTCATTTCCTGTTCCTTTGCATGTTTGTCACACTTAAGTGTTTCGAACATCAAACCAATTTAAACAATAGTCAAGGACAACACAAGTAAACACAAAATGCAATTTGTAAATGAAGGTGTTTATTATTAAAGGTGAAAAAAAATCCAAACCATCATGGCCCTGTGATTGCCCCCCTTGTTAAAACATACTATAACTATGGTTGTCCACACCTGAGTTCAATTTCTCTAGCCACACCCAGGCCTGATTATTGCCACACCTGTTCACAATCAAGGCATCACTTAAATAGGAGCTGCTTGACACAGTAAGGTCCACCAGAAGATCCTTAAAAGCTACACATCATGCCGAGACCCAAAGAAATTCAGGAACAATTGAGAAAGAAAGTAATTGAGATCTATCAGTCTGGAAAGGGTGATAAAGCCATTTCCAAAGCTTTGGGAATCCAGCGAACCACAGTGAGAGCCATTATCCACAAATGGCGAAGACATGGAACAGTGGTGAACCTTCCCAGGAGTGGCCGGCCGCCCAAAATTACCCCAAGAGCGCAGCGACGACTCATCCAAGAGGTCACAAAAGACCCCACAACAACGTCCAAAGAACTACAGGCCTCACTTGCCTCAGTTAAGGTCAGCGTTCATGCCTCCACCATCAGGAAAAGACTGGGCAAAAATGGCCTGCATGGCAGAGTTCCAAGGAGAAAACCACTGCTGAGCAAAAAGAACATCAAAGCTCGTCTCAATTTCTCCACAACACATCTTGATGATCCCCAAGACTTTTGGGACAACATTCTGTGGACCGATGAGACAAAAGTGGAACTCTTTGGAAGGTGTGTGTCCAAGTATATCTGGCGTAGAAGGAACACTGCATTTCATAAAAAGAACATTATACCAACAGTAAAATATGGTGGTGGTAGTGTGATGGTCTGGGGCTGTTTTGCTGCTTCAGGACCTGGAAGACTTGCCGTGATAAAAGGAACTATGAATTCTGCTTTCTACCAAGAGATCCTGAAGGAGAATGTCTGACCATCTGTTCGTGTACTCAAGCTGAAACGAACTTGGGTTCTGCAGCAGGACAATGATCCTAAACACACCAGCAAGTCCACCACCGAATGGCTGAAGAAAAACAAAATGAAGACTTTGGAGTGGCCTAGCCAAAGTCCTGACCTGAATCCTATGGAGATGTTGTGGTATGACCTTAAAAAGGCCGTTCATGCTCGAAAACCCTCTAATGTAACTGAATTAGGACAATTCTGCAAAGATGAGTGGGCCAAAATTCCTCCAGGACGCTGTAAAAGCATCATTGCACATTATCGCAAACGCTTGGTTGCAGTTGTTGCTGCTAAGGGTGGCCCAACCAGTTATTAGGTTTAGGGGGCAATCACTTTTTCACACAGGGCCATGATGGTTTGGATTTTTTTTCACCTTTAATAATAAACACCTTCATTTACAAATTGCATTTTGTGTTTACTTGTGTTGTCCTTGACTATTGTTTAAATTGGTTTGATGTTCCGAAACACTTAAGTGTGACAAACATGCAAAGGAACAGGAAATGAGGAAGGGGGCAAACACTTTTTCACACCACTGTAGTAGTTGTAGTAGTTCATGGCATGGCAGGGCACAGCAGGGTGTTACCGGATGCAGCAGGGCACAGCAGAGCATAGCAGGGTGTAACAGGGCATAGCAGGGCACTGCAAATATGATTTAGTTGCCACACTAATCCAAGGAAACATGTTGGGCGAAAAAAGACATAAGGACTCCAGTGAATAAGCTCCTTTAGTAACAAGCATCTCTGGGACAAGTATGTACACAGATTGAAAAAGAAAGGAGAGAAAAGCTCAGTGTGTCAAAGGAAGCCCTCCGGCAGTCTAAAACTATAACAGCATAATTAAGAGAGCCAGGGTAAAGAAAGGAACCTGGTCAGGCTTGAACTCTCCCCTACCAGATCGGGCTGTACTGGCCTACCTCCCTCTACTTTTATTAAATTATTGATTACATGGTAGATTAATCTGACTATGAAGCAAAGAAGAGAAGGAGTGCTACATCTGTAGACATTCATCCTCCGCGGCTGGTCTGGCTGAAAGCTGCGGATGAACTTTTCACTCCCAATGCAGAGAAGCTAATACAGGAGAAATATGATCTGTTTTTGTCAGAACATGCGCTGCAGGATTCTGGATCAACTGGAGAGTCTTACGGGACTTATTTGGGCAACCTGATAGTAAGGATATCTTTGCATAATGAGGTTTGGAGGTGTTTAGGGCCCAGCGCAATAAATTCAGTTGTGTTTGAGTTTAACATCAGAAAATTGTAGGTCATCCAGGATTTTATATCTTTAATGCATGCTTGAAGGTTAACTAACTGACTGGTTTCTCTGGCTTGATTGCTAGATATAACTGTGTGTCATCTACATAACAGTGAAAGTTAATTGAGTGTTTCCTAATAATATTGCCTAGAGGAAGCATATATAAGGAGAATAGAATTGATCCAAGCTCTGAGCCTTGTGGAACGCCATGGCAACTTTAGCGTACCTCGAGGATTTATTGTTAACATCAACAAATTGAGATCAATTAAACCAGCTTAGTGTGATTCCTTTAATGCCAACTAAATGTTCCAGTCACGGTAACAGGATGGTATGGTCAATTGAGTCGAATGCAGCACTAAGATCTCGTAAAACAAGTACAGAGACAAGTCTTTTGTCTGCAGTAGTTAGAAGGTCATTAGCAATTTTCACCAGCACCGGTTCTGTTCTATGATGCTTTCTAAATCCTGACTGAAGGTCCTCAAATAATCTATTGCTATATGTAGAAAATCACAGAACTGATTAGCGACTACCTTCTCAAGGATCTTGGGGAGAAAGGGAAGGTTAGATCATGAGGTCTTAGTTGGCTAAGACCTCATGATCGAGGAGGTTTTTTCAGAAGAGGTTTTATCAAAGCTACATAAATGACAACATAACCTGTTAATAAAGACATATTGATTATATCTAGTAAAGAAGTGTTAACCATGGGTAACGCTTCTTTAAGTTGCCTCGTTGGGATGAGGTCCAAGAGACAGATGAGGCTGATGGCTTAGCTGAAGAGACCTTTAAAATGTATTGTTGAAGGTCTATAGGATAAAAGCAGTCTAAGTATATTGCCAGGTCTTGTCGTTCTTTCTAGTAGTCCTGCGTTTAAAGGTGAACGGTTAGAAGTTGAAGGCAAAAGGTGATGAATTTTATCCCTAACTGTTATAATTTCATCATTAAAGAAGCTCATGAAGTTGTCACTACTCAGTGCTATAGATTGCTCAATAAAGCTGTGATTTTCTTTCAGTCTGGCTATAGTGCTGAAAAGAAACCTTGGGTTGTTCTTATTTTCTTCTATTAGTGATGAGTAATAGTCTGATCTGGCATCTCTGAGGGCATTCCTATATGCTTTCAGACTGTCTTGACAATCTAAACAAGATTTTTCCAGTTTGGTAGAACGCCATTTAGTTTCAAGTTTTCTCGAGATTTGTGTTAATTTGCGAGTTTGGGAGTTATACCAAGGTACTAGTTTCCTTTGCTTCATCGTCTTCTTTTGAGTGGAGCAATAGAGTCTGAAGTCGTCCGTAGCAAGGCTGTAGCACCGTCTACAAAATTATCAATTTGGGAGGGACTAAAGTTAACATAACAGTCCTCTGTTACATTAAAGCACAACATTAAGTTAAATGCTGTTGGAATATCTTCTTTAAATTTAGCTATTGCACTGTTGGATAGACATCTAGTGTAGAAGCTTTTATCTAATTGTGTATAGTCTAGTAGTAAGAATTCGAAAGTTATTTAAAAAATGGTCTGTTAATAATGGATTCTGCGGAAATACTATTAAATCTTCAATTTCAATGCCATATGTCAGCACAAGGTCGAGGGTGTGGTTATAACAGTGCGTGGCCTTATGCACACTGACTGAAACCAATTTAATCTAGTAGTAAGTTGAAAGCAACACTAAGTGTTATGGTTGGGGTCCAGCTGGTCGTGAGTTTTTGTTTTGTTATTATTTTTTCTGTATTTTCTGTTGGCCTGCCCTGTTCCCTGTTCTGTTTGGTTTCTCCCACTTTCCTGCCAAAGCCAGCTGACTACGCACACCTGCTCTTAATCAGTCATCAACTGCTCCCGCTGCTCACACCTGCCTGTCATCAACATCTCCCACAGTATATCTACCCCGGCTCTTTATCCACTCTTCACCTGATCGTTGCTCCAGTCACAATGGTGAATCTCGTCAGTGCAAGGCTTACAAAGTTTGTCTCGTAGTGTTCCATGTACTCACCTCTCTGTTTTCTTCCCCCGCAGTTCCATCCTGTCTTTCTTAGCTCTGGTCAGCTAGCTTCAACCCCTGGTCCTCCTCCCACGGCGCCCTGCTTCCATCAGCCTCCTTCTCCGCTCCTCGTGTCTGTGTCTCGTCCTCGGTCCTGCTCCCGGTTCTCCCACATTCCACCTGGCTTCTGGTCTCCAGATGTGCTCACGTCCCGAGTTTCCCCCCCAACCTCCGGTCCTCTGCTTCCCTGTTCCTGGCGTCCATCTTTCCACTCCCTAAATTCCTGTTTTCCCTAACAAATCCTGTTATTGAGCCATGCACTTCTGTCCTTCTGTGCTACCGTAACAACTAAGGCTATCATTGTCAACGTCCACATGGATATTAAAATCACCTACAATAAGTACTTTGTCTAATTTAAGGACTACACATTATAAAAACTCTGAGAATTCAGATAAAAAAATTCTGAATGCAGACCTGGAGCTCAGTAAAAAACATATTTGCTGTAATGTTTTTCATGTTGGATGTTAAAGATTAAGAACAAAGCTTTCAAACGAGTTATGATTTAGTTCAGGATTAATTAATAGGTTGGCAACAACTCCTCGGCCTGAGTCCCTAGGAATTTGAGTATTACTATGACTGGGAAGAGTGGCTTTATTTAGACTAACATATTCTTCATGGCATATTAGCGCGCACACAGTAAATTTTTTTTGTTTAGCTGACACACAGACATCTTGCACACAAACAAGTTTTTGTGAGAGAAAGTGAGAAAAAGTATTGTATGCTTATGCTTTTTATGTGTGTGCAAGGTAAAAGTTGCGTATGTGCAGGTGTATCAGTATGAGTGTGGCTCATAATTTCTGGCGCTCTGAAGACCAATCAGCACAGCAGTACCCTGTATAAAAGTCACTGGTGGCACTCCGCCTGCCTTTCTTGCTGTGTTGACGGAAGAGCGCCACACTTCCGGGTTGCTCACTCCGGGACTAGTCTGCTGGGCTACGGGTAGGGTGGTGGTTTGTAGATTTTTGGCTGGTGGGTCCATCTGTTCACTTTGCCGAGGGAACACAGCGACGGAGAACTGAGTATTATTACTGCTGTCAGTGTGGGTTGCATGCCCGCAGCTTCCTCCTGCTGGGTTTGATCAACCTCTGCATAAAGGGTATGTGGACTAAATGGGTTGGGCTTCCTCACCAGCTGTATGGGGCTAAATTTGATTTGTCATCTGTAAGCACTAGGAGCCTGATGAAGCCGCTGGAGAGTTGGGTTAGCTTCCTAGCATAGCGACCACCAGTTGCTGTTTTGCTTAGGATGGGATCAAATCACAACGTTCCAATTAGGAGAGAATCGCTCTACCAATCTGCTGTGTGTGTGTATGTGTGTGTGTGTGTGTGTGTCATTTTTGTTCCCCTTTTAGTTGCTGAGAGCCAAAGGTGGTGGTGTTGGTATCCGGGTGGTGGTATCCCCTTCCTGTGTGCTGTGTGTCTCCCCATTTTCATTTGCTGTGTTCACTGTGTTTTTTGTGTGTTCACGGGTGACTTTCCCTGGGATCCCTCACTGCCCTCATACTCCCTCCCCCTCCACTGGTAAGCCCCAGCACAAAATGTATATAAATTTATATTGGGTGGGGTTGTCGGTGTCTGCATTCAGTCTCTGTCAGCTCTCTCGCGCCACCACACATGCAATCTTGATATATGGCCTACACGGCCCCTCATATTCCTGGCCTTGACGGCCCACCTTTGAACTTGTATATGTGAAAGGAAATTAAACCTATATGTCAATGTTCGCTCGCACAAATAATTTAAAGTAATTAATAGCCTTGATGCCAGTGATCTGTATCATTCTGCTTTGTTTCAAAGTACTAAGGCACAAACATTCCTTAAATAAAAGCAGCTGCGTTAAAACAAAATAGCTTGCCAAGTAGGACAAAAGTTGGAAAAGAAAAGCAACATTTGATATTATTTCTTAAGTGTTAAAAATGCAGTCCACCAAAAACCCTCAGTGTGTGTGTGTGTGTGTGTGTGTGTGTGTGTGTGTGTGTGTGTGTGTGTTGGGGGCAGCCTACAAAATGAGTCAGCTGCACGGGAGGAGCAGATGTGAGAGGCACACTGTAGGGGCCAGACGTGCTGAGATAATTAGCCGCTGTTATAATAACCGGATTATGAAGATTGGAGGAGAAAGCGTCAAAATACGACATCATTCAAACGACGGATTAAATTAGGAGTCTTCACTCAACTGGTCGCCGCTATGGGGATTGACCGGCGCCGGAGAGCACCGTTGGCTCTTACGTTTAACTTCCTTGCTTTGCTACTGGCAGTGTTGGCTCTCACCACCAGCTACTGGTGCGACGGGACGCGGAAAGTGGTTAAGCCGTTGTGCACGGGCCCGGTGACTACCAAGCAGTCGTTCTGCATCAGGTTCAACAGCTCCAACGTCAACGATACGCGGCTGGTGCAGTACACCTGGGAGACCGGGGAGGATAAGTACATAATGAGGAAGTTTCACACCGGCATCTGGTTGTCCTGCGAGCAGAACGTCAACATGATCGGTACGTTTAAAAAAAAATAAAAAAAGCACCTCGATCCAGTAACCCGTAAAAATAACTAGTAAAATCTTACACCATAAAAAAACAAGCCTGCTTTACACAGACTAGATTGCATGATATTTTTGAGAAATTAATTTCAAAGTGACATACGCATCTTAAATAAGAACACCTGGTCATCAACTTTGAATACAAAAATAGATTATTGTGGTCCTCCTAAAGATAGACACAGGACGGTTTTACTCAACTGAGATGTCCATAAAATGTCAGAAAATAATAATAAAAAAGTTGACATATAGGCTTATATCATGTTTTGTCTGATCAACATCTCATCCACATTTGAGAAGCTGACACCAGAGGTTGTTTGGCAAATGTGATTCAAAAAACTAATTTATCAAACTAGGTTAACTAACTCCCTGTCAGCTGATTAATGGAATCAGCTCTTTTTAATGTCACTGCAAAACAGGGTTTATAGTCTGATTATGTCCACTTCGAAGTTGCTGTTTTATTCTTGTTGTGTTGAAATTAATGGTGTGAAAACTGAGAGCTGCATGGGTCACCAATTCTGGATCCAGGAATGTGTTCCCAGCATCAGTGTCTGTCTCCAGACGCATTTGTCCTTTTGACAGTAAAACCCCGCTAAATGTTTGACCAGCACACTGCTACTAACTGAAATTGATGCAGGAGATTAGGACACGCTGGGGATAGTAGCAAAGCTTGTTTTTACGCAGAGACACAAAGGAAATCCCTTCTGTGATTGGCTCAAATGGTGATTTTTTTTAAATTTTTATTTTACGTCTCAGTTTTATCTGTGTCACACAAAGTGGAATAGGCTTTCTGTGTCTTTCTATCTCAATCTGGAAAATTGATGGAATACAGACGAAGTTTCTGTCTCACTTCTCAGCATGTTCCAGTAGTGCTTATACTGTCACTGTGTCAATTAAATGTCTAATCAATCTTTTCCAGGTGAAAAATGCAGAAGTTTCCTTTATGTTGCACCTTCAAATGAAAGAGGTAAGCATACATGTTTTAATATAGTATCACTGACACGCATACAATTCATTTTATTTACATTATGGTCACACTTCAATATAATTTATATCATGGTTGCTTTTGCTATATTATTTAATTACATATTCTATTCAATTTCAGTCACTTACTTACATTGCAATATTTTTGTATGATGGCCAACTCACTTTACTTTAAACTATTTTTTAAATAATGCAACTTTACATTCATTCAGTACTTTTTGCACATTCTCTGTTGTTTGCCTGTTTGTTGGTGTGCTTTTTACTGTGGAAATACTGCTGCTGTTACAAGGGAATTTCTCCATTGTGGGCTGAATAAAGCATTATCTTATCCAATACATCAGTCAATCACTAATTCACTAGCATGTGCTGGTATGAACATGGAATAATAACTATTTCTTTGAGATTTTAAAGATTTTTAAACTTTGTAAACTCAAGCTTCAAAACCTGCAAGAATCATCCAATCTAATAAGAAAAGTTTACTGTGCTGCTCATGTAGGTTTAAGAGTCTTGAGACGTTGCTTATAGCAGGACAACAAACCTTTTTTAAGAAAATTTCACAATGTAAGGGCTGTGGTGACCTTTTTTTTTTTTTTTTTTTGAAAAGGTATTTAAGATGTTTTGTCACTGTAATGAAATACCGGCAATGCCCGTACCAATCAACCAGTACACCATCTGTCAGAGCCACACTTCTGTAAGCCTACATTCAATTTGAAAGTTTACTGCTTGTTACTTTTAATGGAAATATGACTATAAGTTCGTAAACGGCACTGGCTCATAGTATCCTGCCTTAAACAAAGAAAATTGATAATTAACATGATCAAGCAGAGGTGGAGCCAGACATTGTAAATATATATATATATATATATATATATATATATATGTGTATGTATGTGTATATGTATGTGTATATATGTGTATATGTGTGTATATGTATATGTGTGTATATATGTGTATATATATGTGTGTATATATATATATATATGTGTATATGTATGTATATATATGTGTATATATATATATATATATGTATATGTATGTATGTATGTATGTATGTATGTATGTATGTATGTGTGTATATATATGTGTGTATGTATGTATGTATGTGTATATATTTGTATGTGTATATATATGTGTGTGTGTGTGTGTGTGTGTGTATATATATGTGTGTGTATATATATGTGTGTGTGTATATATATATGTGTGTGTGTGTGTGTGTGTGTGTGTGTGTGTGTGTGTGTATGTATATGTATGTGTGTGTGTGTGTGTATGTATGACATGTATGTATGTCCTGTAAGTTATTTGTAACTGAATAAATGGTTGCAACAAATGAAGATGTATAAACAAAAGCATATCAACTAAACCTAAGGGAAAAATATAAGTGCATGAGGTTACCGCTCATTGTGATGGCTATCACAATGATGCTAGACGAAAAGTTAAAAAATTACAATAGGCCTAATAGGTAATGTGTTCCTTCACAAATCAATCCCACAAACAGCGTCCTGCTGCCGTTAATACTCCTTATTGTAAGCGACTTTGGGCTTGTTTTTCTGTAAAGTCGCTTACAAATATTGGTAGTCGCGGATTGCAGTTTTCTTGGGCTTGTTACTAAAGTGTAGTTGCTTACTTGGGCTTGTTCCCAGCTCCATAATTTGTCAAGCAGGTATTTTCTATAAAAATGCGCGAGTAGCAACTGATGGTGACTGGATTGTAGGAGAGTTTTTGGAGGAATAAAGTGAGTGAAATACGGGAAGAAATATAACAAAGACTGGGAGAAAGAGTAAAAGAATGGATTCAACCACTCGTGGGGAACAACTCAAAATCACTGTGAAAAAGTGTATATTTGATATCCCATCAGTTTTCTAATGTTAATTAATGTTAAAAGGTGGTTTAACTCCCTCCTGTGCTCATTGTCCTGAAGCTCAAGGAGACAAAATAAATCAACTGTACCAATCTGTCCACATGGATGGAAATTGACAATCCGTCATCACAGATTGTAAAACCGTGCACACAGTTTATTTATTTTTCTCTTCCAGGATCTTAGGGGGGGGCTCCGTAGAAAAAGTCGCTTGTTTTCACAGGCCTGGTTGCTTATTTGTCTCGCAAGATCTGGCAACACTGCAACAAATGCATTATTACTATTGCACAATCACTTGAAGCATCTGTCTCCAATTTCACCTCAATGCTCACATGCTGCTGGTCATTATTAAAATATTATATACAAAATTAGAGGAAATACTTTTAAGGAATGCACTTGATTTCTGCCTGTTATAACACTTTAAATGTCTTATAATAACATTCTCTTTAATCCTCTACACCCTCCTGTGAATTTATTCAAAGAAATCTTTGTGTCGAGTTCAATTTAGAGCAGACCTGTTAAGCTGAAGATTGTAACTCTGTTCATAATTCATACTGAGCTATTTTCGGTAACAGGGATATTATTTTCGTCCACCTTGTGATTATTTAACCACATAATACCTACCTGCCTCTTGGGTGATATATGCAATTACATCACAGCTTAATTTTTTTAAATCTCTTGATATTTTGTCCTACCTCTCACATGGAACTGAGCTCAGGATGTCGAACGTCCCTTGATCGATATATATCTTTTCTCTGACTGTGAAGGTTAATGGGTGACAGGGTCACTGGCTCACCTTTCCTGTCTCATTCTCCTCCCTATCCTTTTTATTTTGCAATTCTCTCCCTTTGCCCAAAACATACCCATGTTTTTTCAATTCCCCATCCCCCATCTCTCTTCTCGCTCAATTCCTATCACTACACCCCCTCCATAATTCACTCAACCGTGTCCACCCCCACCTCTTTTTCCTCTTTGCTATTCCTTTGCTATAATTAATTCTCTCCCTAGGAGTGCTGTGGCTGTGCATTGTTGCAGAGTGCCTGTACATCCTCTTGCTGGCTACTGGAGGAATTCTCATGTCCATAGAGGTGTGTCAATTGGGTAATGTCATTGACGGTCTCAAGCTTAATGCCTTCGCTGCCATATTCACTGTGCTTTCAGGTGAGTAGAATCATGATCTTTGCCATTAAATTTAGTACATTACAAAATGTTGAATTTAGATGCTCGCAGATAATCAGCAGCAGATCATCTCCTTATTTTGTGTGTGAGAAATATCATTCAATATTCATTTGATTTATTAAAGCAGGATTCAAATTGTTTTGTATGTTTGTGGTAAAAGTGTTTCCAGAATTCAGGCCTCTGGCTGGCTGTCATTTGAGGGACAAATTCCCCTTTCTCTTCAGTTGTGTTTTTTTTAATTTTATTTATTTTTATTTAATATTTCAAGACAATGCAAATTAATAACATGTATAATAGTACACATGAAAATGCCAGATTGTAGCCTGAGGGCTAATTTCCATCTGTAGTCCATTAGGCCAGTTGAACTTACAAGAATAAATGACAAAAGAAATACAATAGTCACATTTCATAGATAAAACAAGGAGAAAGAGAGAAACATTTAATAAAAAATTGACAATTTATTAGTATGCTCTACTTTATTATTAATTATTACTTTTATTCAGCACAGCATACAGTTACACAGCACACTGGACTTTTATTATTGGTTTATTATAATACATAATTTCCCCCTTACATACTACTCGCTACACCCTGTCTAGATGCTGCTCTCCTCAGTACGTTCTACACACACACCGTCTTGCATCAGACGCTGAAAGCCACTGAGGGCATGCGTGAACTTGTCACCACAGATATGATTACATTATTTTGACCATTCCTTCTTTTTATCAAAATGTTTTTTTTTTATTGAGCCATAGTTGAATCAGTGCTCAGTTCTGTAGGAAAGTACACTGAAAAAACACATTGCTGTTGTTTGTTTAATGTGTATTTTCTCATTGAAAGATCTTAAAGTTATTAGTTTTTTCATTTAAAGTAAGTATTCTAATTTGTGTTTATGTTTTAATCTATTTTTATATGGATACAATATAAATTGGCAGCGGGACATTAAACTGAATTAAGTCATTTGATCAGAGCATTTTTATTGGATTTAGCATGATTAGCACATGTGCATTGTTGAGTTTGAGATCCCGTTCTCTGACCTGTTTATATCTAAATAAATAATAATAAAAAAAAAAGGTTCATCCCAGAATAATCTGTTGGGCAGCGGCCGTGATGGTACACTCCAACCAACTGCTCCAGATCTTTGAGTTCAGCTCATGAAAAATGGGGGTAAAACAAAAGTGTTGCGTTTATAATTTTGGTCTGTATATATATATATATATATATATATATATATATATATATATATATATATATATATATATATATATATATATATATATATATATATATGAAGTTGGCCATCATTCGCCTGCAGCATTTAAAGAGGAAGTTGAAGGCCAATCAACAGTTTTATGATCATTACAAAGCATTCATGGGGGATGTCATCAATGAAGGTGACGCAGAGCCAGGCCCAGAGGCATCAGTCAGAGAGGTTGTTTGGTACATACACCACCCAAAGAAGCCTGGCAAATTGAGAGTTGTTTTTGAATGTTCAGCTAAATTTTAAGTTAATTCCTTGGAGGGAGTTCTGTCATTTCAGAAAGGGGAAGGTGGCCATCATCTGCGATATTGAAAGGATGTTCCATCAGTTCTTTGTCACACCTGACAATCGCAGTTATCTGAGGTTTCTATGGTGGGAGCATGGAGACCTTAATTGTGAGCCTAAGGAATATCAGATGGCAGTCCTTCTCTTTGGCGCCTCCTCCTCTCCAGGGTGCGCTAACTTTGGCCTGAAATACTTGTCACAGAAATACAAAGAATATTATCCCTCCACAGCGGCATTTGACGAAAATTGTTTCTACGTCAATGATGGACTAGTGAGTGTTCCCACAGTTAAGGAGGTCTCAGTTGTGCAAAAGAGGCTTATGACTCCACAAATTTAACGCCAATGAAAGTGAGGCTCTTTATTGTGTCGAACACATTGACCTCAATCCTGATTCAGTGTCAGTGGAACATGCACTGGGCATTCAGTGGCTAATTGAAAGTGATAGTTTCAGCTTAATATAACCTTGAAAGACAAGCCAGACACACGCTGTGGCATTCAATCTTCATTGTATGATCCTCTGGTTTTTGTGGCTCCGTTCGTTCTGAGTGGAAAGTGCATTCTGCAGGAACTACGTCGCCCAAGTATTGGATGAGATGATCTGCTTCCTGAGGACTTGCTCCCACGGTGGAAGGAATGGAAGGCTGGTCTCCGAAGCCTGAAAGGAGTCTGGATTCCAAAATGTTATCATCCACAAGACTTTGGCAAGAATGTGAGAATAGAATTGCACTACTTTGCTAGATGCTAGCAGGCTATGGTGCATGTTCTTACCTTCAATAAAAGAATGTCCAGAACAAAGTTCACTGCAGTTTCCTTATGGAAAAGGCTAGGGTTGCACCATCAGAGATTACAAGCATTCCGCGTTTAGAACTTTCAGCCAGAGTGAGCGTTCTGTTGAAATCAGAGCAAAATTTAAAGAGTGATGAAGAATTCTTCTGGACGGATTTTCAAGTCACTCTAGCATACATCAACAATCAAGCAAGGAGATTTCACATCTTTGTGGCAAATCGTGTCCAGCTTATAAGAGAGTACAGAGAGTGGTACCAATCCAAACCAGTGACATTATGTTGATAAAACAGAAAACCCAGCAGATCATGCCTCTAGGGGGCTCTGCATCAGACATTCTATCAACAACCTGGCTATCAGGCCCTGAATTTTTGTGGAAGGAAGAAGTCCATCCAGAACCTACTTCCTCACCCAACCTGTTGGTTGCTAATCCAGAGGTTAAAACCATTCAGGCCTTTGCAACTAAGAGTGAATGATTGCACAAACATGCTTGATCGATTGTCTAGGTTTATTCTCTTGGATAACACCAGAATAACATCCATCCATCCATCTTCATCCGCTTATCCGGTATCAGGTCGCGGGGGCAGCAGCTCCAGCAGGGGACCCCAAACTTCCCTTTCCCGAGCCACATCTCTAAGGGAGACGCCAGCCACCCTCCTGAGGAAACCCATTCCGGCCGCTTGTACCCTTGATCTTGTTCTTTCGGTTATGACCCAGCCTTCATGACCATAGGTGAGGGTAGGAACGAAAATTGCCCGGTAGATCGAAAGCTTTGCCTTCTGGCTCAGCTCTCTTTTCGTCACAACGGTGCGATAAACTGAATGTAATATTGCACCAGCTGCTCCGATTCTCCGACCAATCTCATGCTCCATGGTCCCCTCACTCGCGAACAAGACCCCAAGGTACTTGAACTCCTTCACTTGGGGTAAAGACTCACTCCCTACCCGAAGAAAGCACTCCATCGGTTTCCTGCTGAGAACCATGGCCTCAGATTTAAAGGTGCTGATCATACGCCTTCTCCGGATCCACAAAACACATGTAGACTGGTTGGGCATACTCCCAGGCCCCCTCCAAGATCCTTGCGAGAGTGAAGCTCTGATCCGTTGTTCCACGGCCAGGACGGAATCCACATTGTTCCTCTTCAATCCGAGGTTTGACTATCGGCCGAACCCTCCTTTCCAGCACGTTGGAGTAGACTTTATCAGGGAGGCTTAGAAGTGTGATACCCCTGTAATTGGCAGGTCCCCTGGTCCCCCTTTTTGAATAGGGGAACCACCACCCCAGTCTGCCACTCCTTAGGCACCATCCCAGACTTCCACGCAATGTTGAAGAGGCGTGTCAACCAAGACATCCCCACACCCAGAGCTTTCAGCATTTCTGGACGGATCTCATCAATCCCTGGGGCTTTGCCGCTGTGGAGTTGTTTGACTACCTCAGCAACTTCCCCCGAGAATAACATGCTTGATCAATAGTCTCTCCTGTGGAACCAGGTTCCAGTTTGGGTTCAGGAAGCAGACACCGTCTCCACATTTAAGAGTAGGCTTAAGACTTTCCTCTTTGATCAAGCTTATAGTTAGAGCATAGAATTGAATATTGTCCGCCTAACCCGGCCTACCTGCTTCTCGTCATAGTTGTTAGATCTATCTATCATATAATCAATAATATAATAAAACTAGAGGGAGGCAGGGCATACAGCCTGATCCGGTTGGGGAGAGTTCTCCAACCGGTCGTCAGACACCGCCTACCAAGAGCCTGGGTCTGTCCGAGGTTTCTTTCTAAAAGGGAGTTTTTCCTCGCCACTGTTGCTTGCTCTGGAGGGAACTACTAGAACTGTTGGGTCCTTGTAAATTCTGGAGTATGGTCTTGACCCACTCTATCTGTTAAGTGTCTTGAGATAACTCTTGTTGTGAATTGATACTATAAATAAAATTAAATTGAATTGAAATTGAATAGTCTAGGTTATTATAACCTCTTGATTCTGGCAGTGGCAAGAATCAAGAGACTGGAGGGCGTGAGAGTGCTGCCAAAGTGGTGATAAAGCTTGTAAAGCAGCAATCATTTAGGCAAGATACTTGAAACAGGAGAAATTCATCCACATTCTAGTCCTCTCTTTAGCCTTGATCCCTTTCTTAAAGAGGGCATGCTGTGTGTTGGTGGAAGACTGAAACATTCATCACTTAGTGAAAAATGTAGGCACCCGCTCATCTCTACCCAAATACATATCAGATCAATCCACTGACTCTTTTATCAATGGCTTACGGTGCCTCATCAGCCTAAGAGGAGTAATGCAGTACAGTGTTCAAGGCTTTGGAAACATTTTTGGCTGAGAATCAGTGTGAAATTGTTTTCAATGCCCCATCAGCAAGTCACGCTGGCGGAGTTTGGGAGCGCCAAATATGCACCATTCGAAATGTATTGGATGCTACTTTGGCTCAAAGTTTAGGTAGGCTTGATGACTTCTCCTTAGGACACTCTTTTCTGAGGCCATGGCCATTATTAACAGCCGCCCACTAACAGTAGATGGAATAAAGGATCCCAACTCTCTTTAACCTTTAACGCCTAATTATCTTATCCTAATGAAGTCAAAGATTGTGCTTCCACCTCCTGGAAAGTTTTAGAGAGAGGATGTATACTGTACAAAGCGATGACTGGGTTCTGGAGTCCATGGAAGAGGGAGTACCTCCAGAACATTTCCACACGACAGAAGTGGCACAGGGCCTGGTGCAATCTCAAAGTGAATGACATGGTCGTTGTAAAGGAAGACAAGAAACCGGTGGCAGTTGGGGCGAGTAGTGGAAACTTCTATGGATAGTGATGGCTTAGTGTGAAGAGTAAAAAAATACGAGTTGGAGAACAGAAATCAAGAAAGCATCAGTCTCCATCTAAACCTTCTGTAATAGAGAGGCCCATTCAAAAGTTAGTGCTGTTAGTTATTTTTATGTGATTGAACGGAAATTCTGCACTCCTAATGTTGGAATGCATTCCTTTGGTGGGACTGTAGTTTTTTGCACAAGGAAAGATGAACTTTGAAAGGTAGCTGGTGGGTGTGAATGGCACAAAGCTTTTTGTGCCTATTTTTATCTGAGATTTTGTTTCATTATGAACTTTGAGAATTTAACGCCCATTTCATGACTGATAAAGGACTATTGGGCTGCTACAGAAAGGCACACACATACAGTGTGTGTGTGTGTGTGTGTGTGTGTGTGTGTGTGTGTGTGTGTGTGTGTGTGTGTGTGTGTGTGTGTGTGTGTGTGTGTATACACTACCGTTCAAAAGTTTGGGGTCACCCAAACAATTTTGTGTTTTCCTGAAAAGTCACACTTATTCACCACCATACGTTGTGAAATGAATAGAAAATAGAGTCAAGACATTGACAAGGTTAGAAATAATGATTTGTATTTGAAATAAGATTTTTTTTACATCAAACTTTGCTTTCGTCAAAGAATCCTCCATTTGCAGCAATTACAGCATTGCAGACCTTTGGCATTCTAGCTGTTAATTTGTTGAGGTAATCTGGAGAAATTGCACCCCACGCTTCCAGAAGCAGCTCCCACAAGTTGGATTGGTTGGATGGACACTTCTTGCGTACCATACGGTCAAGCTGCTCCCACAACAGCTCAATGATGTTCAGATGTGGTGACTGCGCTGGCCACTCCATTACCGATAGAATACCAGCTGCCTGCTTCTGCTCTAAATAGTTCTTGCACAATTTGGAGGTGTGTTTAGGGTCATTGTCCTGTTGTAGGATGAAATTGGCTCCAATCAAGCGCTGTCCACTGGGTATGGCATGGCGTTGCAAAATGGAGTGATAGCCTTCCTTATTCAGAATCCCTTTTACCCTGTACAAATCTCCCACCTTACCAGCACCAAAGCAACCCCAGACCATCATATTACCTCCACCATGCTTAACAGATGGCGTCAGGCATTCTTCCAGCATCTTTTCATTTGTTCTGCGTCTCACAAACGTTCTTCTTTGTAATCCAAACACCTCAAACTTGGATTCATCCATCCACAACACTTTTTTCCAGTCTTCCTCTGTCCAATGTCTGTGTTCTTTTGCCCATCTTAATCTTTTTCTTTTATTGGCTAGTCTCAGATATGGCTTTTTCTTTGCCACTCTGCCCTGAAGCCCAGAATCCCGCAGCCGCCTCTTCACTGTACATGTTGACACTGGTGTTTTGCGGGTACTATTTAATGAAGATGCCAGTTGGGGACCTGTGAGGCGTCTGTTTCTCAAACTAGAGACTCTAATGTACTTATCTTCTTGCTCAGTTTTGCAACGCGGCCTCCCACTTCTTTTTCTACTCTGGTTAGAGCCTGTTTGTGCTGTCCTCTGAAGGGAGTAGTACACACCGTTGTAGGAAATCTTCAATTTCTTAGCAATGTCTCGCATGGAATAGCCTTCATTTCTAAGGACAAGAATAGACTGTCGAGTTTCAGATGAAAGTTCTCTTTTTCTGGCCATTTTGAGCGTTTAATTGACCCAAACTGCCAAACTGGACCCCCTAGTACAACGACCAAGACTGCCAAAGTACCCTCTGAAAGTCTGCTAGAAGATGTGAATGCAGCACTACATACTATCCCTACTAAAGCCATAACCGAGACCAATGAGCTGATGTACGCCACAGCAACAGTGATCCTAGAGATGCTTGGCTATAAGATGAACACCACAAGCCACAAAGCACAGTACCCCCCATGGCAAGAAGGTTAGAGGCCAAGATCAAGGCAACACGAAGAGAGGTTAGTCAGCTCTCAGAGATAAGTGTAAGGAAGGGGTTACCTAAGAAATACAACAAGCTGTCCATACCTGAGGCTCTAGAGACTGCCAAACAAAGACTCACTGGCACAAGATCAGATCCACCCAGGGCTGAGACTGAACAGTACTGGAAGAACATATGGGAGAAAGAGGCATCCCACAACACAGATGCTCAGTGGCTAGTGGATCTAAGAACAGCTGGACAGCACCAGGCCCTGACATGATCCACACCTACTGGCTGAAGAAACTAACTGTGCTCCATGAACGCCTGACAGTACAAATGAACCAACTGCTGATGGATGGGACCCACCCAGAATGGTTAACCCAAGGACTGACAATCCTGATCATGAAGGATCCCCAGAAGGGAACAATCCCATCCAACTACCGGCACAACATGGAAGCTCCTGTCAGGCATCATAGCGGCTAAGATGAGTAGGCACATGGCTCAATACATGCACAGGGCCCAGAAGGGAATAGGCAGTGACACCAGAGGAGCCAAGCACCAGCTACTGGTGGATAGAGCAGTCACTCGAGACTGCAAGACCAGACAGACCAATCTGTGCACTGCCTGGATTGACTACAAGAAAGCCTACGACTCAATGCCACATACATGGATACTGGAATGCTTGGAGATGTACAAGGTCAACAGGACACTAATAGCCTTCATCAAGAACTCAATGAGGCTGTGGAAAACAAGACTGGAAGCCAACTCAAAGCCAATTGCACAAGTCACCATCAAGTGTGGCATATACCAAGGCGATGCACTATCCCCGCTGCTGTTCTGCATAGGCCTGAACCCCCTCAGCCAGATCATCACAAAGACTGGCTACGGATACCGATACTGGCTACGGATACCGATTCCGAGGCGGAAAAATCATCAGTCACCTCCTCTACATGGATGACATCAAGCTGTATGCCAGGAATGAGCGAGACATTGACTCACTGATCCGCACGACCAGGATCTACAGCAACGACATTGGAATGTCATTCGGACTGGACAAGTGTGGACGCATGGTATCAAAAAGAGGGAAGATGATCAGAACGGAGGGAATCAAACTACCAGAAGGCCACATTGCAGATGTTCAGGATAGCTACAAATATACCAATAGTATATTGGAGCACCCCCAGGTCGAGAACGACCGAGCTAAGATCCTGTGGGACTTCAAGATCCAGACTGACAAA